>JACCGJ010011129.1:0-15675 GCA_013407085.1 Atriophallophorus winterbourni | reverse complement strand
TTGTCAGAGGCTATTTGAGTAGACGCGTGCAATATGGCAAGACATTTATAAACAGTGGGAGCTTATCCCCCACTGCCACCCCCCCGGCTTATTACAACCCACCTTCAAGTTTTTGTGGTATCTCACACCTTTCTGTCTTGCCGTTGTCTGCCTGTTCTTAATCATGTCCTTCCCCACAGAGCTGTATGATGATGATATAGCATTTTCTACACTCTGGTCTTGTCTGGTTTCTTCTTTTTCCACCATTTGTCAGTATGTTTCCGTTCATGTGTGAACGCTTAAGCGCACCTTGCCGGATTCGCAGCCGAATGAGTTTTGTACCCGTCGGTTTTGCTTGAATGTACGGCAAAAACCGAGATTTTTAGCCTCGCGAAGTAGTGCCACTAACTTGGAATCTGTTGTTGCTTCACGGATGGAATTGTCAATTTGGTTACATCCAACACCAAAGTCTTTTCTGTGTGGTTCCATAGCTCTCCGTTCGTTTCTCGGTTGATCATCGCTGCGCGGACTAAGCTCGTTTAGTCTGGCAACAGAAAATCCACAATAGATGACGTCCAGAAGGCAGGCCCCTCGCGAATGCGCTCTGTGCCACTCTTCCGATCATAGTATTCATGTGCCATCTGAGATGGCTGGGCCACGTTCTGTTCGTATGGATGATGACGCCCTTCCTTCCTCGCTAGCTCTTTTTGCGCTCGCTGGATCCTATCTGGAACGTCGCCCTGGCGACAAATGAATACCTGGCGGAGACCCTTCCCCCCAAAGCGTCTAACACCCACTAGCCATCGTGGGAACATCGCGCTTAAACCCTTTTTACCCGGTGGGGTCCGAAGGCCGTGAAGAATATGTGGCTGATAAACTCATTGGATGGCAAAGAAAGTAACAGTGCGAGAATCCTGCCGTGCTGTGTTCCCGGTTTCAATGACCCTCCCCCCTCCATTTTTACAAAAAAGACAAAAAAAGATCAAAAGCGGCATGTGTAAACAGACAGACAAAAAATCCCCCTCTTCTTTTCTTTTTTCTTTCATCATGTACCTTCTTCATGGTATACTTGTTGGCACATCGTCTGTAAAGACTTGTGTGATAATAATAATAATCGGTTGTGACCTGAGCAATATGAGAGTCTCTCAGCCTGTATGCAGTCCATGGATGAGCCAGGATAATTCTTTACTAGCCGTGCGCTAATGTTAATCCGCACGTGCTTTCTCGGTAATACATTTCTATTTTTCGATCGAATGTGCAACGGTCAGTACGTTTGTCCTGTGCAGCTAAGAGTGCTAAATCGAATTGCCATCGGTAGCGAGCTGCATTTGGAATGCACGCTGTAGTCTCATTGCCATTGGCAACATGACAGTATTTTAATTATTATTATTATTATTACACAAGTCTTAACAGACGATGTGCCAACAAGTAAACCATGAAGAGAGGGTACATGATGAAGTTGAAGTAGGTTCCATGGTTCTTGTTGAAGGCAACAAGGTTGCTAAGGCCGAAGAAGGGACAGTATTTTAATCCACGTGTCGTCTATGACTCTGTGGCACTTTGCCCGGATGAGGGCTGCGATTTCATGTATACTTACATCACATTCCAATTCAAGTGTGTATATGCTAGTCTAAAAAATGCGGCAAATGAACTTCTTGATGAAATCGCTTACTTAAAAGGCTCCACTAGAGTAATGCGCCAGGCTCGTGTTTCGTTCACGTTCACGAATCGTTAGCAACTATCAAACGTCTTCAGTACTTGAAAAGAACGAAGTTAATCTTCTTTAACTCATTGTCTCACAAACATTCCTCTGTTCAGATAAATGCACACCATATTATCGATTTTATTTCATCAAATCGATTTTAATTTCCTTTATTTTGACCTTTTCAATCAACTCACTTGCCTCCGCCGTCTTCGTTTTTTCAGGTGACCCAAATCTGGTTGAACTTGGATGGTGGTGATCAGCGAACATCAGCTGACGATCAAGCGGCCGGGAAACAGAAACCCGATTCTGGCAAAAACCAACACAGAGTGGGTAGCAACCATTATTGTTCTTGTTACATGAGTTCAGTTCGCTTGTTGTGAGGTCAGCGTTGTGTGGTGAACTTGTGTTACAAACCACGGCCCCAAAACGAACGCTGACTGCTAGTTTGACCGATAAAGAGTTGAAACTGAATGTCTACCGAATACTTACCTTTACTTCTTTACTTTTGTGCGGCTGCCTCAACGGTGGATTAGCCGGCCTTTCATTGATGTCTCTGATTGAGAAGTTATCTACCTACGAGACTTCTCTCCGGATTTTTCCTCGGGGTTTTCTCCCGAAGCCTTTCCCGCAATCGGGTGACCCACAAGGCAGTGGGGATTTGGGGTCAGGGTTTTCCTTCCCCTAGATGGATTGCCAGTAGCTGACAAGCTCCATCTGCCCGGAGCAAACTGGTTTTAAGGCGCCAGTCACCCGCCTTCGCCCCTTCTCCTGTCAGTAAGAGCAGTTCCGCCGGGCTTGTGAAAGCCACTCGTGCAGGCCAGGAGTTGGACTTGGTTGTCAGAGGCTATTTGAGACGCACGCCACGTGGGAGCATTTTATAGATAGTAGGTGGCCCATTCCTACTACCACCCCCGGCTGTGACAACCTTTGGACACCGGACCCCAGGACTGCGTACCTTATTTAAATGTAGCGGCATAATTAGTGTTATGATTGTTAGTCATCTAATTTCTAATTTATTCTAGCTGAACTGATTGAGTTCAACAAATAGCAACTAGGTTATTCAGAACAAATCCTACGCGCTTTGAGTTAGATTACCTGCGTCAATTCCATTTGGAGTGTGATATGTTCATCGTCAAAACATGACCAGTGTTTTGATAGCAGATCGAATTTTGAGTAATTTATTTACGGAGTTGGGAAACACTAGTGAGTAATGTGTATATTAAGATAAGTTTGACTTGCATTATCATGTGTAAAACCGTCCTCATTTCGGTCTTCTCGGTGGCTCAATGTATGTCGATCTTTCAAAACCATGTCCAAGTGAGAATGTCGAATAATTAACCGGCGCCTATGTTGAATATAATTCAGCAGCCATAGTTATCATGATTTAGCACCATACACTAATCATTCATCATGATTTAAGAAACACTGGCACAAACGATCAAATATCCACTTTACCATGCTTAGTATCCGAGAGCTGCGGTTTTAAATTAGTATACATTGTAGATCATTTGTCATACTAACACAAATCGAAACACCTAGGTCTCTTTCTGCCACTGGCTACACCAGGATTTGTCACCATAGTTGTATGTATACCAAAATCAGGTTCGGGAAGGAAATCAGGAGATCTTCCCATTTTGGACATTATTGACAAAAAAAAATTGTTATCGTATGCTTAGTCGTCTACAAGGCATTTTTGTCGAATTAGCATAAAACAAATACGCGATCTTGCTTGAGTCGCTTTTTTATATTGTATATCAGAGCAAATAGATGCAAACATTTTTGTTCGTTTGTTGTTGATACATCGTTCGTCTATTGCAGATACGTTGTTTGTTCAAACACTGATCCTTGCGGAACTCTATTTATGACATCGATTTGCTCCAAAATATTAGTCACCTGATTTGTCTGTGGATATATTAATCACGTATCTGTACATATAGCTTCCAACATAACCATGTTCGAGAGTAAATTGTGATCTACTGTGTCAAACCTTTTGGAAACGTTGATGCAGCATGAATGATTGAAGCCACTTGATTCTTAATCACTCGTCTAATCATGTAAGATGCTCAACAAATTTATAAGAGGAGAACGATTGTTGTGATATCTGCTTTGAACAATTGGGATTACTTACGTCATTTGGTGTCATACAAACTGGAAAATATTGTACTCAAAAAATCGTTTTTGTTTGACTCTACAGCACCACAATGTACGTCAATTAATGAATGAACGACGCATTTATTTATCGTATTTTCGTTCACCTCCACATTCAATTTTTGTTCAATTATATGAAGTATGACAGTATTCATTTTAACATATTTTTCAGAATGACATTCTTTCAGAACAACAAGATATTTTATCGTACAATCAACTAATGAGAGTGATAAGTTAGAATTTATTGGAAACATTCAAAATGACAGTCAATTTAAAAGCCGACACCGCATCGGATTGGTTATCACCGGCTGTAGGAATTAAAAATGCGATATGACGAAATTCGAGCATTGGCGAAATTTTAAAAATCGATTTTTTTCATTTGTTATTAGCATTGTCCCCGAATGAATTGTCTACAACAGGGGCAACAAAACCCTGTGTTTAAAAACACAAATGATGCACAGCTTTTGAACTCTACAGTGCGTAAAATATTTCATGTAAGAATTGGAACAGTTTGAAACATTTTAATTCAAACAGCGTTCCCTGATGACTAAAAAATTCAAAAATGTGTGGAAAAGTTAAAGTTAAGCAAGGCCGATTTAAATACCGCTTCCGATATCTAACTTCAGGTTAGATTAGATGAATACTTTACATAAATTGCGTTTTGAAGAAAAAAACTGGTTTAGAATGGAACGAGCATTTTACAAGACAAAACGAATAATCATCATTTTGATGTATGTGAACACAAAATCGCCAATAGTATTCTATTTGCACATATCATGGAATGACATCACGCGCAACTCACGCAATAGAAAGTAATAAAGCTTCTAATTTATTGCAATTGTTTGACAGCTTATTCACAGCTATTTTTCTCGCGATTTTGTCTTGATTTGAACCAATATATATAATGGGAAAAGACGTTTATTTTCCCTAAAAAAACTCAATATCTTTGAAGATATTACGACTCTATATTGACACTATGTCAACATAGATTTGAATTATATACATGATTATAATTTGATCATAACGTTTATAATTTGATCATATTCGCCCTTCATTCTGATTGGTCCATCGAGTCCTTGACACGGTTTTAATGTGCTATTTTCCAAGGTCATTTCCTTTTACATTCTCAGCCTATATATATGGATGAGTAAACCATGTTTATTATTATTGGAAGTGAGCTCCCATACGAACTTCTCTGAAGCTTTGGTCTTCTCTCTCAATAGTCGGTTGGGCAATATTGTGGAAAGCATATCCGGTGCATTATTAGCTCCATATCAAGAACGTAACAGTTTGGCGACGGGTTTATTCAAGTTACAAAATCATGGAACAATCCAAGATAGAAATTCTTTTGGAGCGACAAATGATGCTAATGGAACTTCTTCTGCAGAAGCAAGTACCAATCACAGAACCTCGTGCTATTCCACCCTCCGTTGACGGAATTGCGAACAGCATCGCAGAATTCTCCTATGATCCGGAGGCTAACATCACATTTGAAACTTGGTTCAGGCGATATGAAGATCTTTTTCGTGTTGATTTTTCAGCCCAAGATGATTCATGGAAAGTTCGGCTGCTGCTACGTAAACTTGGCCCAGCAGAGCTGGATAAGTACTGTAACCTGATCCTTCCCAAGAATCCTCGGGATAGAACTTTTGATGAGACGATCAAGTCACTGATTGAACTTTTCGGTGAGCAGGTATCTCTCTTCAACACACGTTACAGGTGCCTCAAGCTGAAAATGAACGACACGGACGACTTCCTGACGCACATGGGCATTGTCAATCGCGAATGCGAACGCTTCAAGTTGCGGTCCCTCACAGACGACCAGTTCAAGTCCTTGATATTCATATGCAGCCTGGTGTCTCCGCGTTTCGCTGATATTCGAACGCGACTGCTCAACAAACTTGAGCAAGAACCCTCATTCACTCTCCAAGCCATTGGTGATGAATATCTACGACTGGTCCGTCTCCAAGAAGATTCGGCAATGATTCAACATGGGAATCATGGCACCGACACCGTCCATGCCGTTCAGCAAAGCAATTGGCATTCGCCACAAGTTTCCAGCCCAAAGAAGCCACCGTCTCCATGTTGGCATTGCGGAGCCTGGCACTATGTCCGATATTGTCCCTTTAAACAGCACCGTTGCAGTCAGTGCAACGTCACAGGCCACAAAGAAGGATTCTGCAGATCCAGAACGAAACAACAAGTTTCGTCGAAACCAAAGATTTCGAGGCCATTTTCAAAGCCGCAGCAAAACCAGCAGAGGTTTGCATCAAAGCCCAGGACTCCTTGGAAGCATTCACCAAGCGGACACGCGCTCAGCGTCACAACAACATTCCAAGTAAGTTCATCTCCGAGACGGCGGTTCATCTCTATCCAGATCAACGGTATACCCGTTCAGCTTCAACTGGATACAGCATCGGACATCACAATCATCTCCGAAGCAATTTGGAAAAATCTTGGCAGCCCACGTATCTATTCAACATGTCCGCCTGCAACCAGTGCCTGTGGTGGATCACTCAAATTAATCGGGCAACTGAAGTGTTGTGTGTCTTTCCGAGAGAAAACAGCACCATGTACCTGCTACATCGCCAAAGCGAACTTGAATCTTCTCGGACTCGATTGGATCGAAGATCTCCAACTGGCAGATCAGCCAATCAATGCTCTGTGCAACCAAATCCAGTGCAGCAGTGCACCCTCAAACAGAATCGATCAAATCGTCAACCGGTTTTCCGATCTGTTCAAAGAGGATCTTGGTAAGTGCAAGCATACACAAGCAGTCCTTCAACTTCGTCCAGGAGCCAAGCCAGTATTTCGCCCCAAACGACCTGTACCATATGCCTCACTTCCCCAAGTCGAGATGGAACTACAGCGTCTACATGAACTTGGAATCATCTCTCCGGTAACGTACTCATCTTGGGCAGCACCCATCGTCGTGGTGAAGAAAACCAATGGCTCGATTCGCCTTTGCGCAGATTTCTCGACTGGTCTCAATGATGCACTTGAGACTCACCACTACCCGCTCCCGTTACCAGATGATCTCTTCACCATACTTAATGGCGGCACCTGCTTTGCGAAACTCGATCTGGCAGAAGCTTATTTTCAAGTGGAAGTCGCACCTGAATCACGTGAGTTTTTAACGATCAATACCCATCGTGGACTGTATCAATTCAACAGACTCCCATTTGGCGTGAAGACCGCACCCGCGATCTTCCAACAAGCGATCGACACGATTTTGGCAGGTATTCCAGGCGTTGCGGTCTACATGGACGACATTCTAATCGTTGGCCGAAACACAGGTGAGCTACAGTCTCGTACGGAAGATGTTTTACAAAGGATACAAGACAGCGGTCTCCGGCTTCGTACAGAGAAATGCCAGTTTTACCTGGATTCCATCAAATACCTTGGTTTCATCTTCGATGCTTCTGGTCGTCATCCTGATCCAGCGAATATCCAAGCTATTCAACGAATGCCGGCACCCACAGATGTCTCTACGCTTCGTTCATTTCTTGGACTGGTAAGTTACTACAGCGCTTTCTTACCATCACTACACAATGTTCGTGCACCGCTCAACAGCCTTCTCCAGAAAGACATGGCATGGAACTGGTCACCCGATTGCGAAGATGCTTTCGTCACAGTGAAAACAATGCTGAGTTCCGAGCTGCTGCTGACGCATTACGATCCGGTATTACCAATCGTTGTAGCCGCTGATGCTTCTAGCCATGGCGTTGGTGCGGTCATCTCTCACAAGTTTCCTGACGGAACGGAGAAAGCTATCATGCATGCATCACGAACACTGACACCAGCAGAGAAGAAGTACGGCCAGATAGAAAAGGAAGCGTTGGCCCTCGTGTTCGCAGTCAAACGGTTTCACAAGTTGATCTACGGTCGAAGTTTCACCCTGCTGACGGACCACAAACCGCTCATTTCGGTATTTGGATCGAAGAAAGGGATCCCTGCTCATTCAGCCAATCGTCTGCAACGTTGGGCCCTCACTCTTCTTGGTTACGATTTCAAGATTCAATACCGCAGAACAGAAGATTTTGGTCAAGCAGACGCCCTATCCCGTCTACTCTCAAACGAAACAGGCAGTGACGGGGACGTGGTGATTGCAGCTATATCTACTGAGCGGTATGTACGTGATCAGTTAACCACAGCAGTCCGAAACCTTCCCGTGACGGTCGCAGATATCAAGAGGACCCTGAACGACGACGAGGTTCTCTCAGAAGCTATCAGGTATGTTCAATCTGGATGGCCTAGGCTAGCACCACAATTGACTGACAATCAACTGTTCCAAAGACGGGAATCCTTATCAATCGTGGATGACTGTCTCATGTTTGGTGCTCGAGTCGTTATTCCCGCTGCTTTGCGTCAACGGGTAATACGTCAATTTCATGCTGGACATCCGGGGCTCAATCGGATGAAAGCAATCGCTCGAAGTTTCGCCTACTGGCCAGGGATGGACGCTGACATCACCGAGTTTGTCAGGCGCTGTACCGATTGTCAACAAGCGGCAAAACTTCCTGCTCACGCAACACCAGTTCCGTGGCCTCGACCTGACAAAGCATGGTCGCGTATACACATTGACTTCGCCGGCCCACTCAACGGAACCACCTACTTAGTCTTGGTAGACGCTTATTCAAAATGGCCAGAAATCGTCCCGCTCTCTCCTGCCACAAGTTCGACCACAATCGGAGCACTCACTTCGATATTCAGCCAACACGGAGTTCCCGACACCATTGTCTCAGATAATGGATCCCAATTCACATCAGCTCATTTTGCCGAATTCTGCAAGAAGAATGCAATTGAGCATATCCGGACTCCGATCTACCATCCCCAATCGAACGGACAAGCGGAGAGGTTTGTCGACACATTCAAAAGAGCAATGCTCAAGTCTCGAGGGGAGGGGACTACCGTCGACAACTTGCAACGATTCCTGTTAGTCTACCGGACAACCCCACACGAATCCCTGATGAATGGTCAAACGCCAGCAGAAGCATTAATGGGTAGAAAACTTCGTACAGTCAATAACGCAATGGTCCCGAAGCCACCGCAACCTCAGGTTCATCAGCATCTCAGTCAAAGGAGCTTCAAAGTGGGATCCAGCGTCTATGCTCGTGATTATCGACAACGAAGAAACCCATGGATCGAGGGCAAGGTTGTATTCCGGAGAGGTAGCGTCATGTTCGACATCCAAGTTGGAAACGACATTTGGATACGCCATCTCAATCAATTGAGACCAAGAGAAGGACAGTCGGAGTTAGAACCTGCGGAACCAGTGAATCTTCCGTTGGATCTTCTATTTGATACCTTCCAGCTCCCATCTCCTCCGGTTGAAATACCACCTGACATTATCGCTCCCGATCGCGCACTAGAACCCCGACGATGGACTAACCGAAGACGCAAGACTGTCGTACCACTTCAAGTGAACCCCAAGCTCTGTCGGTACTGAGTCACTTTTAAAAAGGGAGGTAATGGGAAAAGACGTTTATTTTCCCTAAAAACTCAATATCTTTGAAGATATTACGACTCTATATTGACACTATGTCAACATAGATTTGAATTATATACATGATTATAATTTGATCATAACGTTTATAATTTGATCATATTCGCCCTTCATTCTGATTGGTCCATCGAGTCCTTGACACGGTTTTAATGCGCTATTTTCCAAGGTCATTTCCTCTTACATTCTCAGCCTATATATATGGATGAGTAAACCATGTTTATTATTATTGGAAGTGAGCTCCCATACAACTTCTCTGAAGCTTTGGTCTTCTCTCTCAATAGTCGGTTGGGCAATATTGTGGAAAGCATATCCGGTGCATTATTAGCTCCATATCAAGAAAGTAACAAATATAATTTCGAATAAAATAAACCCAAACATGACACCATTAATTATTTTTTTCAGGCCCCCCCTTCTTTGGCAAACGTTGAGATTTATATTGCAAAAATTTTTCTTCTATTTACTTCATTGATGTTATTAATTTAGATTATTATTTGATTTATTAACTTCGCAATCGCCTAAGATATCAATACATAAGAAAGATTCCAATGAACATACAAAAGCAACAGTAAGTTTCAAAAGTGAAAACTTCAAATTGGATATCACCAAATTAGAGTAAATTTATTGGACGTATTTAAAGTGGTTGTTTAGGGCTTGTTTAACTTTGATGAAAACGGAATATTCTACAAAATCAGTGAGTGAAAACAAAGTGCAATTGTCGGAACATTATCACAATTTAGTTCTTTTTCAAGCGACTGGTGACATAATGGTTGAGTGTTTTTTTTTGCCGAACGAAAGCGCGATTATGTATTCTCTTATTTGATGCTGAAACACTATCATGATTATTGTGATGAGCGTTTGGATATATTGCTTTCATTAAATTAAGCAAATACCCATTTCAGAATGCCTTATGAAAATGTTGTCCTCCATCATATCTTACAGGTTTCCATTTATCATAATTATGTTTTCCCATAGGGACACCAGCATACTAACTGTCTGATTGTGAGCCGATTTTTATGTTTCAAATGCATATGACACCCTGATCCATATATATTTTGAACGACACAAATATTTTGAAACACTTTAATTTCAAGATAGACGTAATAGCTTAACGTCCATTGAAACTCATTTGCATGTCGTGAAATGCATTTTCGATTTTTTAATAATCCGGTTTTATTATTGTTTGCTGTTCAATTACCCTGCTTGGTCCATCCATTTTGATATTACCACAGCAAATGATTCAGCTACGCCATCAATATACATGCTTGTTTTACAAACGCCAGAAATGAAATGCCGTTACGCCAAACTGAAAATATATTACAGGTTATCATTAATCAGGTGTTGACATGTGTCCATATTTGATCAACTAATGTTTGATTGGAATATGATTCGATAGCTCCGATTACCAAGACGGCTGTGTTTTCTTTGTCATGGTATGTAGCTCTTCCTGTGGTTCACAGTTTAAAATAGGGAGAAAAAACATTTCAATTGATTTTGTTGGATACAGGCCATCGAATGTGAAGTTTTCATGTTTGAAATGGATTTTTAAGAAGAGCAGAAATGTGCTTTTTTATTTCTCGTTCAACATCGTAAAATGAACTATCCTATCGCCAAACACCACAAAAACCATTCATATTTTTTTAGTTTCCACTGAAGAATTTGGTACCATAAAGAGTGAGTCTAATTCTCATTCCTGAAAGCTATGTGAAATCCAATAGTATTATTTTAGTATGTCCGGTGTTTCAAAAGATGTGAATGCAACACTTGTTTTAAAAATTGCTGTGGTTGATATTATAATTTTTAGATTTCACATTAATATCTCAAAATCTATTGAAATAATTGTTTGATTATACAAAATTTATTTAGAATCTGATAACGCGACTCACTGTATAAATTCTCCATTAAATCTTCACATTAACTATCTTAACTCTACATATGTGTATACACGTTTTTTAGTTGATTTAATTTATTTGTTCGAAATTCATGCACAAGATTGAAGTCATTATTCTTTTATTTTATCCTAAAATATTGGGGCTATTTTAATCAAGCGTTATCACACTTTTGTAATAGTTAACATAAAAAAACCGACCAAGTTTGTACATGTACAAGAGTACTAACATGTGTTTTAATTATTCTTAAATTCGAGTAATCCTCTGAATATGGAATTTCTTTCATTGATGAAATTAGAATAATTACGATGCCTTAATTTTTGTTAAAATTCTTCAACAAACCCAACCTAATTTGTCCGATTATAGCAACACAATTTTATTTATCACAAACTCATGAAGTTTTTTTCTTCAGAATTAATTAAAAACAACGGCAGCGTGTCAGTATAGTATTAATCAAGAGTTTATCATGCTGATTAGAATAATTAAAACGATATTTAGCAAAAAGTGATTTTTTTTCAAAATGTTTTATATGATATTTTGCAGTCAAAAAATATGAAACAGAGAATGGTAAGTATCAACGTAAACTTCAATTTATATTATCAATTGGCCAATTGTATTCTGACAATTATTATAGACGCATAAAACGGAATGTAAAACAAATATTTAATTTTAATTATTTAAACTTTAAACCTGGAATTGAAATAATTCTTGTGAAGTTTCAATAGTTTACATAGAAACTTAAACAACAACCTTTATATATTTACTGAGGAGATTTTTCAATAAATTTACCAATATTCATTCTTTATACCAATCTGCAAATTCAATCACGTCTAACCAGATTTATCATTAGTGATTGTGGTTGGTTTCCGTCGGTCGACGTTCAACAGTTATTAAAGTTATCTGAAATATAATTATAACACTTGCGTATATAACTTTTTTCATCCATAAGCACCTTGAGTGCTTTGACAAGAATCACATTGAGATTCTGTGTCTGAACATGGTGTTCCGGGGTAGGAACCCTATTTAACAGTTCCAGACAAGTATAACTTTGTTTACCAATTTACCGCAGTTTCAAGGCTCACGGAACCTGATCTTACTGTTTACACCTGACAACGGCAAACAGCATGATACCGGTAGTGGTGTGTAACGGATGAACATGTGAGCAACACATTATCTTATATATAATTATAACATTTGAGTATATTACGAATAGTCCATCGCTTATCGAAGAGCCGCTTCGTGAAGCGCTCAGTCCAATAAAATTGGTTAACAACGTGATCACTACTAACTCTGCATTTCGGCCTCCCGTATAATATCTAATGATACATTTTTAACATACGCAATTAGGCCTCTGTGTAAAGCAAATTTAGCTAAACATGAACAATAAATGCAGTCTAAAAAGTAGTCTCAATTTTTGCCATTTCTTCATTCGAATTTTAGGCTTTTAAACTTTAGTTTGAGGTTTCTACCCTGACTTCCAAATGCATAAAGCAGACAAATTTTCAAACTCAATCACAATGAAAGAATTGTTGGAGCTAGTTAAATTGATGTATTCTTTTTCAATTAATAGCAGTCGAAATAAAATAATCATTGCAGAAATCGAAAAATATGCAGTGTTTTGAAAGCACGTTTCCAGTTCTGACTGTCGCGTTCGATCAGAGGAATCTTGTGCATCAGTGAAAAAACATTCCACGAAAACAGATTTATTTTATTATTTTCAAATTCCGTTTTCATAACAATAAAAAATTAATTATTCAGAAAGTTATTTTGAAAATAAAATAACACTTATTACCACAACACATTAAGGAACATTTACTGTGGTAACATACTACAC
This sequence comes from Atriophallophorus winterbourni, assembly GCA_013407085.1. Lineage (NCBI taxonomy): Eukaryota > Metazoa > Platyhelminthes > Trematoda > Plagiorchiida > Microphallidae > Atriophallophorus > Atriophallophorus winterbourni. The sequence goes on along the minus strand of JACCGJ010011129.1, from coordinate 2,617 downwards.
TGTTGTTTGTAAATATAGCAAAACTGTGCGAAACTCGCGGACTCGCGCGCTCAAGATGTCCGGATATATTTGTGCATAACTGTCTTCAAACATGTAATTGTATACATCTGATTGCTAGTGAATAGTGGTGCAAAAAACGTAACCTCAATCGCTTTCTGTTTGTTTGCTCTCAGAAATTGTACAAAGTTAGATCAGGATTCATTAGCTTTCAGACTGAGGCTTGAAATAATATATTTCATCATCCAATTCCATTATTCCTTTGCATCGCTTGCTTATGCCAGATTTGAATAATTTGGTTTGCCATAAATCGGATATTTAGATTGTTATTTCGTGGAAAAACATGATGCTCGATTAATAAAAGATGATTAAAATTTAAGTCGCCATACCTCAGCAAAACGTGAGGTAATTTAGTTGAATGATACACAATATTGGATTGAAAAGTTACACAATAAGCAAATCGAAAGAAGATGCATAAATCTTTATCACTCGTTTTCATTTACTTATACGATGAACCGTCGAACTATTAAATGTGATTCAATTAAACTAAGTTTTAGAATTGATGTAAGCCATGCAACTATTTAGAACAATTGGTCTATTATTACAGGTCTTCTTTAATGAATGAATCAAACATTCTAGCTAACGTTTCAGCACGCTGCTCAAAATGTGTCTAATTTTAACCTCCGTGTAATCCAATTGCGCTCACGAAACTTATGCTCACAATTTCTACCTGATTACAAAGACATGTTATTGTCCGTACGAGTTGTTACGTGCCGAGAATAGAAGGGTGTTAATACTTGGTCGTTGTTCTTTATTCAATCCACAGTGTGTAATTAACTGAAACGATTGCGCGTTAAAATGAGATGACGATTGTTTCTCTCTTAGTACTTTGTTTAACGTTTTAATAAAATGCAACGATGATAGTTGGGTGGCACGAATACCAGGGAATCTTAATAAATCCTTAAAAATGTTATGATGATCACTAAATTTATCTGAAGATTGAATTCCGAGTTACAGTCTGATTTCACATTCATACAGCGATGTATGAAATTAAATATCATTTTCCTGAATACACATTCGGTGAGTTCCGTTTATATTGAATTATTTTTGAAAGTTGTGAAAATTTACTTGAAATATAAATTTATGCAAATATTGTAATTAAAAGTTTCAAGCTACTAAAAATATGCACATAAATTTGAAAGATCTACTGAAGGCTACTGACAGCAGTTTGTCAAATCTGACATTATATTACAATGTGGATAAGTCATTTTCAAAAATTCATAAAAGCATCGGCAGTTATTCGAAAATTTGCTTGTTTGCATTTGCTAAAAATCATATGAAATATGTACTATTAACCACTGTCTTAAAATAATTACATAATTATATAATTATTCTTGAACAAGCGCCCAGAACGCTCAAAATGTTCATTGTTTTGTGTTGCTCACATCCCCGAGGCTCTCTGTCCCAACCGGTTTCTGGATGTTTGTCGTCATTAGATGCAGACAACAAGAATGGATTCAAAGAGGCTTGAACAAGCGGTGAAGGGTTAAATAAATTTAAAGTTGCATGCCAATGTGATATATGGTTCGTACGACGAACGAAGATGTTCAAATAGAGAATCACTATGTCATGCTTGATTAGGCGCACAAAATGTTCGAATCGAAGTATGTATTGTGTTGCTCACATCTCCAGCACTGACACTATACAAATCGTTTTCTAGTCGATTTCTCCATAAGTTTGAGTCATTGATCCTACATTCACAGAGCCTTTAATTAGTGTCGAAGTGGTAAACCTAGCTTTATGGTAATGGCACTGTTACATAGGGTTTGCACGACAATCCAAAATATTTGAACAAAGAATCAGAGTGTCATTATTAATCAATCTCTCAAGTTGCTAAAATGACCAATGCATTGTTGTGTTTACATCCTCCGCACTTAAACGTAAGCGCTTTAAGGGTTAAATACCAACTATTCATGATAATTTATTGGGAAAACTTCTACAACTTCATAGTGCATATTATCCAGGTTTAAGCTCCAGTTCATTCATGAGTATCTGAAATGTTTGCTTCATATTTCTGGAGCACCCCTGAGCATTATGTTTTAATTAAGAGGCAGCTATCACTTTTTATACTAGCATAACGATAGAATTTACCATGAGTAATTTACCTCATAAAAAAACAAATTCAAAATTCAATACTCAGCTATATCGTATGAATTTGGTGCGAGTGAGTCAGTCGCTATATTTAGTTCAATGATTAATTTCTCAGGTTTGGTTTCATTGCTGAGAATTTAACTTAATAGCAAACTCTTCAGATATTTGACATTTTATAAGTTTGCTAGCATTGCATGTGATTATGTTCAAAATAAATTTCTAAACGATTAGTGGTAATATCGAAACAAAAAATCACAACTAATCATGCTGAAATCTTTTTATTTAAGAAATGAGAAGCTTATTACAATGATCAATAAATAATAATTCTGGGTAATTTAAGGTTTTAAATTATGCAAAATGTAACACTCCTAACTATATCCATAGTTTGGTATGAACTGAAATTTAAGTTTATGAAACAATCTAAGGAATTAGATCAAGCAGTATATAAGTGTTTGGGAAACGAAACGTT
>JACCGJ010011127.1:0-27810 GCA_013407085.1 Atriophallophorus winterbourni | reverse complement strand
GACGCGGATTCATACACCGCCCACCAAAATTCCTCAAAATCTGAAAAGCAATTAGAGACACAAACAATGAACTGCGGGGCTCTCCTCTACCTGGCAACCCGACCCGTGTACCTGCGCGACCCATGACAGCGACTCGACGATCAAATGTTTGGTGGTATTTCTGGAGTTGGCAGACCCGAAGACCCGCCTCCCACCTAATAACATTTGCCTTCAACGTTCGTCTTCGCGTGCAACCGGCAGACTGCATGCTTGGTGGTATTTCTGGGGTCAGCAGATCAGAAGACCCGCCTCCCACCTTAAGCACCAGCCCCCGGGCCCGACACCCAGGTACAGTAGAATAAAGCAAGTGACTTTATTTAGCGGCGAGTCACACACGCCACGTCGCATCACCATCACTGGACACATGTGGCTTTTTATAGGGAAATAGTTTGCCAGACTAAGACCCACCACGTCCTCCGGTTCTGCCACCGTTCCTTACAAGAAGCTTACGCGCGCATTCCCAGCCGAACGAGCCTTGTGTATTTCATCCTCAAATAGCGACATCTGGCGCCATCTAAACAACTCTAATCTGCAAATTGAAATAAGTGTATCCGGTGTCCGAAACACAAATGGCTTATCGGGTACACAACCGAACGTCTTGCGCCACTCATATGAATAGTCACGCCGACCATCAGTCGCCCCCACTCCGGCTGATTCACTGTCATGTGAACCAGGCCTACTATTCGTTTTGGCAGATTTGGTGTCAGGTGAACCAGGCTTAATCTCCATCTGATCCGAATTAGTGTCAGAACCTTCAGTCACAAAATCCGACTGAACTAATTCGGTGTCATGTGAACCAGGCCTACTTTTCATGTGGGCTGATTTGGTGTCAGGTGGGCCAGGCTTAGTCTCCATCTGATCCGAATTAGTGTCAGGAAATTCAGTCACAAAATCCGACTGAGCTAATTCAGTGTCAGTTAACTCAGCTTCCCGAGAACAACCGACAGCACAAACGTCAAGACCCATCAAATTTACATCAATAGAAACTGTTTCTTGGCACTCAACGATGCTACCATGCCTTGCTGTGGAATCCTTTTGATGCTCACGATGCGCAAGACGACTTGCCGACGCAGCAATCTTAGCCATTTTAACCTCGTGTTCCGCCTCAAGCACTTCCAGTTTGTGCTTCATAGCGATGATTTCGTGCGACAGTTTTAGGAGTTCAAGGCGCCTTCTAGCCTTACGAACAAGGATTTTTGAATCTACCGTTGAACCTTTTAAGCTATCACGAGAGCCCACAACAGAACAATGAATGCGCTCACCTGCGATGTCTTCTGTTCCATTAACGACCAACTGTTGGGAAGATTTGTTCTTTGCGACAAAACTTCGGGTGACAGGCATATTGACGTCAGCGAATTCGACGTTGAGTACTGTAGCGTCCACAAATTTGACGTTGAGTACTGTATTTTCTCCAATTGAGACAAATAAGGTCCAAACCGAATTCCAACGTTGAGTACCTGTCAATTTGAGTACCGTCCCAATGTTCCAAACGAAGCAATTGAGTACTGAATTTTCTCCAATTGAGAAAATACGGTCCAAATCAAATTCTAACGTTGAGTACTGCCAATTTGAGTACTGTCTCAATGTTCCACACGAAGCAAATTGAGTACTGTAACCGCCAATACGGTCCGGAGAAAATCGAGTTCAACGTCAAGGATTTCAGTCGCGATATAAACACCAATGTGTCTATCCAACGGTTGAGTGACGCGTCCAAACCCACCAAAATATTGACAAGACAATACGTGAGATGAGTACGGTACTATTGAAGCAAAATAATTATACAATGAAAATAGCAAACCTCAATTATTCCGCTTCGTACTGAATCCAAAAACAACAATATTCAACAGCAACAATGACCACGAGTGATCGCAACTTCAAATAGCGCGCAAACGGCCAAATAAAGATACAAAATATAAGCTCAAGAACGAATAAATTCAAGTAGTTCGGTAAAACAAAAATGGTAAAAATATACAAAAATACCAGCAGATTTAAACAGTTAGTTTAAATGTTATTTTCAATTTAAATAACAAACAAAAAATATCACGGGAAAAACTATGACACAAAAAACTTGATAAGGGACACGGGTGTAGGGTAGGGAACAAATGTCTCCATTTCGATTGATCTTGCTGGACCGAAAGAGGAATTTTCCAGACATCGACGCGGATTCATACATCACTAATGTAACGTGTAAGGTTTTAGAAAAATTGATCTGCGACGAAATTTGTGTATGGCTAACCAAACATTCTCCACTGAATGCCACACAACAAGTTTCCTTAGTTGTAGGCCATGTCTGACTAAAATGTTGTGCTTTTTAAAGGATGTGACTAAGAGAATGTTGGATAGTAAAGCGGTAAAAGTCTTATATCTTGAATATAGTAAGGCCTTTGATTCAATGAAACACAGGCTCATTTTTCTCAAAGTCTCAGTCATAGGAAGATCAGGAGACCTATAGGCTGGATTCGTGCATTCCTTAGTGACCGTTCCTTTATTGTCCGTTATTCCTTATTATTATTGGTGATACATTCTCCGCATGTTCGCATATAGTGAGTGGGGTTCCCGCAAGCTCAGTATTGGGAACGTTGCTGCTCCTCATCTTCATTGATGATCTAGCGAACCAACTGCGCTCACCTCTGTTATATGTTTGCTGATGAAGTAAAATTGTCGATATGCAGACTAACTCGGAGCTGATAAATGAAGAAGAAGCTATAACGAAATTGGCGGTTAAGTGGGACATTCCTTTTAACCTATATAAGAGTCATTAGCTTTCTACACTAGCAGTAACATTATTGTCTCTACGCTCTCAGCCCACAGGGATTTCCGCAGGTTAAAATCTACTAAGTACTTAGGAATATGATTCACCGCAAACTTCACGTTGCCCGACCAATGAGCTGCTGCGGCTAATGGGCCAGGAGGGAACTCTTTCGACGACTTTCAGCCCTCGCTTGCACAAAACTGGAGGTGCTGTTGTCCTTCTACAAGGTAATAGTAAGGCCATGTCTAGAATACAGTATTCTGGCTTGAAAGCTGTATTACTAGAAGGATATAGTGCGGCAAATAAAGGTACATAATCTGGCCACTCGCAGGATCGCATATACCAAATATGAAAATCGTCTATTAGCATTAAGACTTTTCTCGCTTAGGAAGAGGCAACTTAAGTTGATCTTATAGAGACATTTAAAGTTTTCAAATGAATAAACGGTATCGAATTTAATGACTTCTTTCGGTCACATTCTTTGGTTGGTACACGTGTCCAAATTCTTAAGCCAACTAAACAGTCTGATAGGCTGGAATCCAGAACGCACTACTTTGAGACAAACTTTTTGCGTTTGTATATAAACATTTCAGATAGTTTTTTGTCCGCAAGTAAAGAAATGTTGTCAATGGTCTAACACGTTCAAAATCTCACTGCTTTATCCATGTGTGACTCTTGCATAACTATACATTTGGACCACATCAAACATGGTTTGGTACTATTTGTTAGCTGGCTTTTCGTTACAATCAAGGGCAAGCTCAAATTGAAGAATTCGGGTAGGTTTGTTTCATCAGCTTACTATTTGCGTTCTTTTATATATTCTATGTTTTGCAAGAAAAGTGAGTATTAAACGTCACGTATAGATTTGGGACCACGGGATCCTAAAATCATGCACTATTACTGCGGCTTTGAAAGTGATAGATTCGCCAAGTTATTTGATCTCTTCGTAATCGTGCTCAGATTTTTATCAAGCTTGTATGTCAGCTGCATTCTCGAAACATAACATTGTCTGGTTCTTTTCTATAGTTGGCACACAGAATCACAGTCTTAAGCTTATGTTGTTTTCTGTAAAATTTCGTTTCTTTCCATCTCTGTACAATTTTGACTTCGTACGTTCGGATTTTATCTCCTCACTTCTGATGATATTTGCTGGCGTAAGAAATATTGCTTGCCTGTTCTACAAAAAACGATCCGTTTTTCAGCCACGCTTTTTCTCGAATTTTCTCGAATCTTGACGCACGGAATGTAGCTATAATTCGCTAATATGGGCTTAACATTGAAGTATTATTGTTAGTGGTTTCTTTGTGTTTATATATATGCTCTAATTTCCACAGCCTAGACCACTACAATTTGGTGAGCCTGAGCATATTCCACATTTCGTTGATTTTATAGTCGATATTATGCGTTTTTCTATCAACATTAGCATCACCACACAACCAGTATTGAACATGGCGGACATAGGTCATATATCACTTTCTGAATATAGTGCCGCAGATTCTAAACTCTTTTGCTTAATTAGAAGCCGTTTTCTAAACACGACGATTTACTAGCTAAAAGGTCATGTACAGTTACGATGTTTAAACTTTAAAGCTTACAGTCGCGTCTTAATTCGCAGGTGTCGTGTACAACGAACACGCTGAACAGCTATATGATGTATTAAAATCAGTTTTGATTACACCTGAAGATACTTCCGATGAACAAAATCTCCGCAAGGTGCTCTCGGGTATCGTAATAAATGGGTATACACCGGCATAGTTTCTTTGGCCGCATGGGTAGAAGTTACTGGGCAACCATCCTCGTACCAGAGCAATGTTGAAGCAGTTGTGACTGTAAAGGTTGACTAAACACGTTCATATGACCCTTTTAGTCCACGAAAAGATTGCTGCCCTTGCAGACCAGGTGTCTAAGAGAGAGAAGAATGAAGCTTAATTCTAAAAATGTCGAAATTTCAGATTTAGGATAGTATAAATAAACAAACGATTTCTATACAATTAAAAGTAATCGGCAGAAAGTATCTACAAAAATATCCACAAGATATCAAAGAGGTAAATTTGAACGTAATTGTTCAAAAAGCGGTTTCCTTTGAATTTTGTGGAGAAATTAATGTATTGCTGGAAATTCGTGTACACGAATAAAGTCATTTTCTTCTTCCTTCTTCTTCTTCGTTATAGGTGTCAATCATCCGTTGGATTACATGCTTTGTGAAAGTAACGAATATCCTTCTGAGCATTGCTGAGGTTTCGCAGGACATTTTGTATACCAAAGAACACTGCCTTGAATATTTCAAGTTACTGCTAATCCACATACCAAGGTCTTTCTCTTACGTAACCCATGAAAGTTGTTGAGATCCCACAGAATTCGAAGGATTTATCGACGTATAAAATTTTACATTTATGAATGTAGAATGGTAGGCAATTTCGTAAGGACTACGTATGAAGTGCTACGAGATCTTTTTGTAGTGTGTGATATAGTCGAGACGTTGATGCCATCCGAAAAAATGATTTTGCTGCGTACGGTTTAAGGTATATCGTTTGCCCAAGTATATCCAAATACGTGCGTGGATAGGGTATCCATTATCCATGGATCGAGACCAGTTATAACAAGTTATGATAACATTGTTGAGGCAGGAGAGTCTTGTCCTGAATCCGTGCTGTGCGATGGACGTTGATAGCGTAATCCCCATCCAAGTGAGTACCGACATCTCAGACAAGCTTAAATTCCAACCATTCGACGCCTTTTGAGAAAAGCTATTGCAGGATATCGTTCATCGCATCATCATGTCTGACGAATCACGGCTGCAGCAACTGCTACAGGTTACAGAGTTAAGGGACCCGAATCTCTTGAGATTGAGGAGGCAAATTAGATCTCTCAATGGCCTTGACGTCATCTCTGATGCACTTCTGAAACACTAGTGTATCTAATGTTTTCCGGCTATCATCAAGGCTATGATCTCTGTGCAAGTTGCAATTACCTCGCTAGCACCCTCTGTTGTTAAATTCAGAGCATAACGCGAGAGCTCAGGCACCAACCTTAGATGCCGTGCAAACTTCTGTTTTGTCCTATCACATACCTGAAAGAGACGCTTGAGCGACTAACTTTGACAATACAGATTGCCAGCAAGAAACCCGGAAAGCTGTCACAACATAATACCTGCAAGTTAAACTAGGTGGGTACATACATCTTTTGCAGGTACCTCATAACGCACAGCAACAACGCATTTCGTTTCATACTGTTCTGACTTTTTCCCCGTACCACCCAGACTACCACCAAGGCAACATACGAGCAAATTCTTCCGTCTTATAGCCCATGATCATCACCGATCCATGTTATTTCAAAGAAATCGAGTACCTGGCCACCATGAGGCAAACACAGAGGACTCAATACAAGCAAAATTCCCGACAGGTACCCCCTATCTCTTATTTAAGATTACTCCCTGAGCGCCGAACTAATAAATCCGAACTTCACGGATAAATGCCAACCGTTAACCGATTTTCGCCGGTACGCCCAAGAAGTTCGTCATGACAACGGGGGCACTTACCGCGTCCGAAGAATCTAAAACCAGCCACAGTACGCTCGCACCGCTGACAAACATCTCAATGGCCAGCAGATCTGCAGACAAATGCATCTCAAATCTCTGGCGGAACCGTACTGCAGCAAGCAATGGATGGCAAGTGCAAACGTGTGCTTCACAAAAAGCTACAGCTGGCGCATTCAAGTGACAACACGTTCGCTCGCGAACTACGCGCATGTACATCGCAATAATACACTTTTGGCACAGTCTACTACGGTATACACGTACCCAAGGTTACGTAACGCCAAATTGCGCATCCATCGCACAAGTTGACAGCTTGCGATTCGCAGGCCTGCACCTCAATGTCATATTGTATTCCTCGACTTCCCACACCTGGAATTCCAGCACAAGACCGAGACTCACAGACGCAGTATTTAACCCCCATTCACGCCTAACGCAACAAAAAATAATGAAAACCCCGCTTTATCCACGACAGCAAGTGCAACCGACAAAGTAGAAGCCCAGTCACACCTACATCGTTTGTGACACAACAATGTCGGCTCGGTGTGCACGGAAACCTGGTATCGAGCATGTCTTTCACGGACATCGGTCTAGGGAGGAATTATTTTATTCGACTAATTCGGAAAGTTAGTTTATATTCAATACCTTTTCCATCATGATGCGGTGAGCCGTTTTGTTTGAATCAATATAACACAATCACTAGAGTAATCTTCGCGTGAACGTCTGACAAACCCACGCGGTAACGAACCACAAATTTTAAGGTTTAGGACTACTGATAGTGATTCTCTCTTCCTTTTCATTAAAATACAGTGCTTCGATTTATATCGAACAAGCAATACGTGGGAGAAAATTATACAGCAGAAAAATAATAATTGTTAGTGGTAACGCACCGCAAAATATTCAATGGAATACGCCAGTCCGCATTTCATTACAGATTTTAATTACGCATATTATATCATTAGTATAGCATAAAATATTTCACGCATTTCAAACACAGTTGACACGAAGAAGAAGAAGAAAAATAGCTTTTTTTCAAAGTTTTCTATTTGAAAGACACACAAATGAATATCTCTGCTTTGGATTTGTTTATCAATGTTATTGTTATTTACTTCTTCCGATTGTCTTTTCAATCGACAAAACATATAATACCAAGCTGAACTCTCTCCTTTCGGCGACGAAATGACTTTCTCGCTCCATTATCAGGCACACAAAGCAGTAAGTTCTACGAAACCAAGCTGACATTGGCGGGTGCAACCAAGCACAACTCCAAAAGAATCTGAGCGCTCCGTTTCAACTTAATCGACTATCAACCCTTGATACTTCTATATAAAAGTTTTCTTGTATTGTTCCCGATATTTCTGAGAAGAATGAAACTCCAAGCATGGTAGATATTCATAAATGCGGCAATTGTAATTCTGGAACATTTCTAAGAAGATACACATTGGAGAAATCGTTCCCCCGTTGTTCGGAGTTTACCAAGTTATTCATAGGAGCCGAGATTCGTCTCTGTTATAAAAAATCAAGGGGCGGTTTGAGCCAACTACTGATGAGGATTTTATGGATAAATGTAAAAACAACAGAAAATCTTACAGTGAAAATGAACAAAGGAACGAAATCACGATGAATGCTATCCACAAACAAGACATTTCACTCTGAACTCCTATGACTCACATTGCTCGAGAACAATACTCGTGAGGCGAAAATGTGGTTAGAAGTCACTTCGCCGTTACTCTTTGTGATCAACAAAAAACCAACACAACAGTGCCGAAAATCAGAGTAAGTGCACGGAGAATGGGTATATCAGGAAGTGTGTTATCTGAAACAAACATCAACGGTAAATGGCGATAGAATAGTAAAGAAAGTAAACTAACAAGTTGCAACAGGATGTAATTGTTACAGGTATCATCAGACTACAAAGTTTATTCCACCCAACCTTAGTCATCTTTACACTTAGCTCTAAAAAAACATTTCTCGTGCCTCGCCTAGGTTGTGACATAAAACACTAACTTTCACACCCACGGACTTCCGTTTATAATTCCCCAGTCAATTTAGCGATAGTTTTCTCTGTCCTTTCTCTATTTGGTGGCATTAAGGTGTCAATGCTCCCGTGGAATAATTACCTATTTTATTCTCTATTTGCGTGATATGGACGATTGTTTGTGTGTTCAATTATGGAGCAGTTGCTGAGATCTCTTTTGGTATTATCTCAAACTTTGATATCAATGCTACGTTATTAACGTTTTTATTATGGATGGAAGCGTAATCAATGTAATATATCGAAACGGGTCTGAATATCTAGTGATATGGATGTTGAAACAATTGCAGTGATCTGAAAAACACCAATTCAATCTGTCAATATTGGACTCAATAATCTGACCTTAATTTACTTAAAACATTCATGAAATGGCTACGGAAAAATATTAAGCACATACTCGATCTGAATAACCAATGGTACTCTAAAATACCGGCAACGTTCATCTCCTTTGAAGACAGAAAAATAAACGTCCTTCACACCCGGAAACTTAACATTGATATGCAATCATATCATAGTACACGTATCAGTCGTACAGTGTTCATATCCACGTTTGCGCAAGGTTTTGCATATCTCCGTAGCATGGCCCTTACGATGGTATACAGCGCATGCGTACTAAATGCTTTACTATACGGCAGTGAAACCTGGACCACCCACGCAAGACACGAACGGAAGCTGAATGCTTTCCATTTACGAAGCATCCGTCCTATCTTGAACATATCGTGGATGGACAGAGTGACTAACGCTGAAGTGCTTTCAAAAGCTGGTCTACAGAGCATGTTCACCCTATTATGTCAGCGCCGCCTGCGTTGGCTTGGTCATGTCTATAGAATGGAAAATGGTCGTATTCCGAAAGATCTACTCTACGGTGAGTTGCAATTAGAAAGTCGACCATTGGGCAGACCGCACTTGCGGTAAAAAGATGTTTGCAAAAGAGATATGAAAGCTCTTGACGTTGACCCCGCAAGCTGGGAAGAACTTTCACTTGACCGCTCACTTTGGAGGCATTGTGTAAAGCGTCGTCTGCAAGCCGGGAAGGAGCAGATACAGCTCTGGGCTGCTGAACGCAGATCACGCCACCGGCATGCAACTGATGCAATACAACAGAGTTCTGACTATCGTTGCAAGCGCTGCGGGAGAGATTGTTCCTCCCGAATCGGACTGTTTAGTCATTCAAAAAGCTGCAAAACATGAAGTTCATACGATTGTGATGTACATCCATGGTCGACATCGACCGACGGAGGCCAACACACACAATTGGGTAGTGTTCCAGTTGGATGGCTGTGTACCATGTTGTTGGCCTCCTTCGGTGGATGTCGACCTTGGATGTACATAATATGCGCATGAAATTTTAACGTTCCACAGCTTTTCGAATGACTGGAAATTAGGAAAATGACATAGATATATAGATACAAGGGAGATAATTAGACGTAGAAAAAACATGGTTCCGTTACACTGTTATCGCCAGTTTCAATTCATAGAACGTAACATGTCTAAAACAATGATATACCACTCATAAAAACGTGTAATCATATCAGTTATCCGGCATAACTTTGAATAAAAGTAGGTTTTCAACCAAATTCATGACTCCTTGAACGATTGGTGGATGTTGGTGGTTTTATTCATACACGTTTCCTCGACATTTGTAAACCGTTCGATAGAAACGTCTTTTGCTTAGTGTTGAGCAAGCCACAAATATGCAACGTTGTTAGGGACAATCGGTTATAGCAGTTTTGGGGTAACGTTTCACTTCTGACACAGAAGCTTCGTCAGAACAAGGGTGCGAGGGAACATCAATTTATTACTCGTGATTCCACCTTGGCGGAGCACATTTTAGATACGGGCCACAGAGTATATCTAGACAATGTGTAATTATTGAGACGCGGTATTAAACCGTATAGCGAACGCCCACGTGCGGAGGCGGTCGAAATTGCCAAGGCAGGTCGACTGGCTGTCAAAAAGGTTGATGGGGCAGAAATCTCCACAATCTGGCGCTCGACACTTATGTGAAGGTAAATCATTGTTATTCACCTTATACATACCAATTTGTTTTTCTTGAAAAATAACTTAACTTTAGCACCCGTTAGTTATGTACTTTTACGCATGTGTGCCGCTGCGTTAACTGACCTTGACCGTGCTCACCTGTATTAGATTAACGTCGATACACACTAGGAGGAAAATCGACCGCTGATCCTGGTCATTCCCACTAGACGTGACACACTGTAGGCGTACTATAGGCCGTTTAGCAGTAAGGTCAAATCAGTGGTGGTGGGTTGACTACTACTTAATCATGCTCCCAGTCCTGACTATCATCCTTGGTCTGACGAAGCTTCTGCGTCAGAAGTGAGACGTTACCCAAAACTGCTCTGACAGATTGCACTCAAATTTATTTGCATTATGAATACACGATCGGTCCCAAACATATTCCAATCGATTGTTGGGGACAGTATAGCTGAATACAAAAATAGCAACGCAACAGATACATCAGGATTTTGGTGGATGATTTTTGTATCAAAGCAGATAATGTTGCAGATCAACATTAGTGAGCTTTCAAAATTGAATGATGACGAATGTTCTTGTTCGTTGATAACAAAAATATGGAATCCAATAAAAGCGACAGAGGATTAATCCTACTTATGAAAAGTGCTGAATTCATCACATGACTAGTCGAACAAAAGAATGTTGCTTTTCAACTCCTACAAGTTCAAAATCACACTTATCTGTCACAATAACTGCTTTCGGTATACGTGCGAATTTAGGCATGCGACTGAAAAGTGGTTTACAATACGAATGAATACAAACACGGCTCTAATCTGTTAGTTATAGTGAACTGAATCTTTGGATGTTTTTCATTTGTGAACGTCTTCTGGCGATGAACGCCTACACACAATAGATTCTGCAAGACACAGCACAAGTCAGTCCCACTACTTCAAATAAGACAACTTGCTTCTTGGACGTATATATCAACGAGCATCTAAGGCTATCACCAGCCAGCAAAATCTGTGGAGCGATTGGTGGTAAAGATCTTCAAGCAATGGAGGATCCAGTGCGACATAATCCTTTCATACATGATACTAACTAGAATTTCCCATTAGGGATCCACTCCGACATCGAACCACCTGAAATAGACAAGTACACTCTTACGTGAAAGATATCCCACACACCAAACAGAACTGTCACAAGCATTTCTACTTAGCGCGTGCCCGGTTTCTTTAGAATTCGATTCTAGCGGATTTCATACATTGAACAAGGTCAACTCAAACATGTCGCTTATATGCAAAATAATCCCGACGTTACTTCATTAAATTGACAAAGGTTTTCTGTAATAAACTCAAATCATGACAAATATTCCATTCTATTTACCTTCTATCTGTGTTGTCCCGGACACCTTGCATTCGGCAGTTACCGCAAAGCCAATTAGCATCGGCCTTGAGATGTTCAAGGTCACGCACTTCACCTGATTTACGTGTACATTCTATGCTCACACGATTTAACAGGTTGGCTTACAAACATTATGCAACACGAGCTTTAAAGTTTAACCTTTGTTTACTATATATCTACTGTAGATCTTCATCTTAATGACCACGCCAGATGAATTTGAAAAGGCCCTGGCCTGCAAATACCGATATTTTGTTCACCGCTTCCAAACGTGTGTCGTGCGCGTTCACGTGATTGGTTGCGCCAAACTATCGAACAGCGATTTCCAACGAATCACAATAGTGTGAAGTGCAATCTGAAAGTCTAAACTTGGTGAGCTCCATCTACAGTGAAGGTCGTGTGATTGAATTGCGTATGAATAGGTAAATTCTGCCGTAAAGCGTTTATTCTTGTTCACGTCCCATACACTTGTATGTATGTATGAAAGCACAAGCCTGATCCAGGCAAAGTGCCGCACAGTCAGAGACTACACGTGGGCTAAGATATTGTCAGGTTGCCCAGGCCTAGACAGATATGAGGAAGAAAAAAGAACAGGGAATGGTAGTGAGACTCCAGCGCGTTTCAGCATGCAGATCACTACCTCTGGCCAATCAATTTAGCACGGTGTTAGCCGCACAGCACAAAGTGCTGCACGATTGCACATCCATACACTTACAATCCGATACTGCTCTCGTGTTGTCATGATTGTTGAAGCAGCGACGGTACTGTCAAGTAAAAACGGGTATTCAATCTGATAATCACGTTCTAGAGATGATAACAATGTACAAGGCTCCCGAACGCCCAAAACCACAAATAAAACCCAAACACGGAATTTATTGACCAAAATCAGTTCCACATAGTAAAAACGGTTTCTATTCGTTGACTCCCTCCGACGGTGGAAGCACGAGAACAACTTTTCCCACAGCCACAGTTTTCCCCTCATCTCGAAGCGTGAATCGGCCCATTTGAGGAAAACAATCAAACGTTTCCAGACAAATGGTTCCTCCGATGACCTGAAAGAGGACAAGGGGATCACATTTTCATTAATGATTCGAGGGATGGAGAGTAATCGCGAAAATGGGGGATCGCGATACACTGCGCAGCGATTACATTTCGAGTGACGAGTGCAAGTGTCATGCTCATGTAGGGATGCATGAAATAACAAGCCTGCGCGTGGGCTAACAAACTGCACAGTCCTAGAAAGGTAGTAAGGCCCTGAGGTTGGAAATAGATACGTTAGGAGTACGCTTTAGCAGCACCATAATTTGGAGTTAATCATCACGTTAAATTAAATTTCAACGAAACACGCATCATGTTGTTCCGCTTACAGATGCTTTCTTAAAATGTTCAGACAAAATAAGCGTTTGAGCGAGATTACTTAGGAGATAAACTGCGGTGGTCACTTTTCAATTGGTAATATCCCAATTGTTAATTATTACCGAGAGTTTATTGTAACTTCTGAACGCTTCTTCGTCAAGCTAGATAACAATGTTAGCAATAAAAGCGGTCGTTGCCACTGAGTCAGATTGGTGTTTCTCGGCGTTTGCAGGAGCCCTAATGGTTGACTTCAAGGTCACATTTTGTCATGTGCGGTTGCCCAAGGATTTGCAATGCTTTTAACCGAACTTGTGTAAATGTTGTTGGACGTTTTGTCATCAGGCTAGATAACATCATGAGCAACACCTGTTTCTAAATAAGTTGTATGTTTAAGTCTTGGGTCTGCCTGTCCGTTCATCATCTTTCCCGGAGGTTGGCGGATTTCTGAATACGCTTTCCTTGTGAGTGGTTATTCATTTGTCCGTAGGTTGCTGCTAGTTGGAGGTGTTGGATGATGTTGTTGAATGCCATGTGTCTAGATATTCTCCAACACGTCGCTTAGTTCATTTGGATACTGTTTTCGAATGGTCCCAATTGACCTGATGCTTGTGTTGATTGATATAAACTGAGATCATTTATTTTCGGCTATAACTACTTACCACTAACTGATGTTCATGTAGTGTTGTTCTCATTGCCATTTCTATTCGATTTCTGTTTTATTTTATTTTCTCATATCTGTTATAGGCCTAGGCAACCTGACGTGCAGCATTTCGCTTGGATCAGGCTTGTGCTTTGATACATACATACAGTCTTACATACAGGCTTGAATAAAAAAATTAACCATTGTGCTGTTATTGGAATGTTGAAAAATATTCCAAACAGTTACCGGTGCTGCAATGCACCATTTGTGGGACTTAGATTAGTCCCCATATAAAAGCTAAATCTCAATTTGCAAATGAGGATTTATCCTCGAATTTGCAAATAATTGGGCTTAGCACAAAGTCAGATCGGCATTCAAATGTCAGGTCACGGATACGCATACCTGATGAGCGGCAATAACCGCGAAACCGGTTGTGTGCTTCCGTTCTGCTTTTCGAACGTCATATACTACTTGCTCAAAGCACTCAAGGCGCTTATGGATGACCAAAGTAGAGTCTAGTCTTTGTTTACCAATTTACGACTGTTTCAAGGCTCACTGAACCTGATCTTACTGTCTCCACCTGACGACGGCAAACAGCCAGAAACCGGTAGTGGTGTGTAAGGGATGGGGATGTGAGCAACACATTACTTTGGTCATATACTACTTATTAATATAAATCTGGCTTAAATAAAAAAACATACACTCTTGTTCTCAGTTTGCGACCGGTCTGCTTTTCGTTTTGCAACTTTATGAATCGTGTTGTTGAAATGGTTGCGGGCTAGTGTACAACTTCTATTCGAAATGGACAAAAGACCCAGCCCGCAACTTGTGAGATACGTTGAACATAAGTCTACATGGACACCAGAGAGTGGTATGCAGAAATAACCAGAAATAATCGATCTTAGTACGTATTGATAAACTCAGGCATAAGCTCCATTGACAAAACAACCAACTTGTGCGAGAGGCGTGATACAAAACAAAGGCCATAATTAAACAGCGCCTGCAATTGGCTGTGACCTCTAGGCCAATGAGAAGCCGCTTACAAAGAAGACACAATGTGAACTCGATCAACAAATAGGTAGAATCTCAATAATAGCCGAGAAAAGCTTTATTACAAGTCAGTTTCAAAGAAGACGTAAAGTCCACATATACACATTGAACTAAGAACCTACTCCTTCATCGAGGCACATTAAAGATCCTTTCCACGTATGTATATATGGACGGACATGAAATCTTACAGTATTTTTGTGCGGCTAACACCGTGCTATATTGATTGGCCACTAGTAGTGAGCTGAGTGCGAAAACAAGCTGGAGTCTCACCGCCATTGCTATTTTCCTTTCCCATATCTGTCTAGGCCTGGCAATCTGACAGTATCTTAGACCACGTGCAGTATTTGACTGTGCGGCACTGTGCATGGATCAGGCTTGTGACTTGACACATGTATGTATGTATGTATGTATGTATGTATGTATGTATGAGGCCGTCATGCCTTGAATGGAAATACAAGCAACATTGTTACTGTATCCAAGCCATCAGGCCCGGATAGATTAATAAATTAAACTCAACAGAGATATTGTCAGATTGCTCAGGATATATAGAAAAGATAATCCAGTGTGTTTCTCACGCACAGAAATGATGCCCGATTGCACATTGGTGTACGGACGTTAGGTTTACGCGATTTCTATAGAAATTTGTACCTAAAGCTCCATGATCTAACGTAACACAGTTGACTGCGAACGAATGGTGATTTAATAAGCGCACAACAAGGTAATTGCAAGTCAACGAAAATGCCAATTGTGATGTATCCTATGGATTACAACTCATCCTCAGCGGTATTGGAAACAGCTTTTCAAGGTCACACACCTAGGTGCACATTTCAGAAATTGAGGAATGACCTGTCATGATTACTGACAACACAAAAATGATGGCGAAGTTGTTTAACAAATAATCCGAAAAAGGAAACAGACTCACTTCGAATCGCACGACAGCCGCATCGTCCTGTTTGATGAAGCGAGGTCGGACCTCAGTCTTTTGATTCGTTTTCTTGTCAATTCGGCAGATGATCGTCCGAATGCGAACCTCCTTGGTGGTTGAATGCATGTGCAACACAGCTGTGAATCCGGGACACATGATCGATTTGCAATCGAGCACAATCAGCTTGGCGTCGAACCGATCGGACACCTGGAAAACACACGCGGGAAAATTGAGAGGCGTGTGTTACGTAACGGAGAAGCAAATGTTTGGATGCTATTCACCTAGGGGTCGGAGGTAAGGGGTTTGTGCTCCAAGTTGTGTGACCGGAAAGTGGCTATCGTTAATGATTATCAGCTTTTCAAGTGAAGGAAAAGTTCGAGTAATAATGACAAAAGGATTTGGTGACATACCCTGAAATAGTCCACGTTGTGTTACAAGCAATAGCCTAGCATGGGCTCACAAAGAAGGGTATGGTATGGTATGAAATCACAAGCCTGATCCAGGAAAAGTGCCGCACAGTCAGAGACTACACGTGGGAGATACTGCTGTCAGGTTGCCCAGGCCTACATAGGCAAATAATGCTAAAACAATCTACGTATGAAACCACAAGTCCGAATCCCGGCAAACTGCCGCAACGTCATAGACAATACGTGACCTATGATAGTGTCAGTTTTCCCGGACCTAGACATATATGAGAACAAAAATAGCAATGGCAGCGAGACTCAAGCGTGTTTCTCAATACAGTTTACTGCCAGTGACAAATCAATTTAGCAATCTATCGCCAAGCGACGGAAGATTACTGGCCTCCTTCGACAGAGGTCTACAATGGCTGCAATTTCTGAGCACTTTCAATTTTCCCACAACAGTCATACGAGGTACAGTAACATTTCGGTTTATTCGAGGGAGCTCTCATGATATTTAACAGTTGACCGTAGCACAGGTGTACTAAACTGGCATACGCGATAAATGATACCAACCTTTTATTAATGGTAACATCGTGAAAAGTATTTTTAAACAGGCGCGAGTTAGTGGTTAACAGAGACGGTATTGTGTGGGAATTTAAATGTCTGGAATCACAGGTATAAAGTCAAAAATGTATGTATGTACGTATGAAATCACAAGCCTGATCTAAGCAGTTTCAGACTCCACATGGGTTAAAATACTGTTAGGTCGTCCAGGCCTAGACAGACCGAAACAGCGTGTCTGTATGCAGCTCAGTACACTAGCAAACAATTAGCAAGGAGTCACTTGGGCAGTAGTGAAGTACTGTACAGTTTCAGATTCGCGTATCGACAAACTGGGATAAAGATGACGAGGTAGTAAAAAAACCAGGTAACGTACTGCACATTCAGACTACACGTGCGTTGAAACACTATCAGGTTCCCCAGGCCTAGACAAATAAAAGCGGATGGGAAGAGTGAAAATCCAGTGAGTTCTCGCGCATAGCTCACTACTGTTGGTAAATCAATATCGGACGGTGTTACCTGATGATGAAATCACACGCCTGGATCTCGTGCAATCGTTCAGCAGTTCTGTGCTGTGCGGCTATGTATGAAAGCACAAGCCTGATCCAGGCAAAGTGCCGCACAGTCAGAGACTGAACGTGGGCTAAGATACTGTCAGGTTGCCCAGGCCTAGACAGATATAAGGGGGGAAATAGAAATGGTAGTGAGACTCCAGCGTGTACTCGCATGCAGCTCACTACCGTTGGCCAATCAATTTAGCACGATGTTAGCCGCACAGCACATAAATGCTGCACGATTGCACATCCGTGCTGTGCGGCTAACACCGTGCTAAATTGATAGGCAAACGGTAGTGAGCTGCATGCGAGTACACGCTGGAGTCTCACTACCATTTCTATTTCCCCCCTCATATCTGTCTAGGCCTGGGCAACCTGACAGTATCTCAGCTGTATATCTCGTACAGTCCATGACTGTGCGACACTTTGCCAGGACCATGTTTGTGCTTTCACACATACATACATTCGTGCTATCAAAACCGGAGGTGCTTTCTGATAGTTTGATAAGGAAAACCGAAAAGAAAATCTGAGCCGCCTATGGCGATCTTGTTATAATTTAAGGTTTATACGATATCGTGGGAAGGTTCACATGGAGACTTAAAACTAACCTTGCACAGGTTGTCCGGTGAACATAAACAAAACCCAGGAGACACATCTTCTTCCTCGGTGTTCTTCAATCGCAAACGGCAAGTTTCGCCAGCTGCCGCGTTTTCTACCTCGACGTCTCCATTGAAGACCTGAACAACCGGGGAGGAAAATATTACAAAAAGAAATGGTGATATCAATCTTCCGGACTGCGTGAACAAAACGTCCGCAACCATAAATAAAATGTATTAATTAGCACAACATATTAACAATTAACATAAGCGAGTGCAATGAAATAATGAAAGATCTTCAAAATAATGACAGTACTGTGGTACGATGGAAAAAGTAAGAGGTTCCAGATCAAATCAAGTTTAATGAGTTATCGACATGCTTTTCATAACCGGAAATCCGTTACTGTGACCAACAAAGTTACGTCCAGTCTAAATTCATCGGTTCTTAAAACGCTTGCCTCCACTTGCTGAATACCAAGGAGAAAAAATCAACGAAAAACAGACTGAGGGTATATAGTTAGAATCGTCGGAGTTATTCCAACAACATTTGAAAGGCATTCGATTAATGCGATCTATCTATGGAACCGTCTGTCGAGACATGGTGACCGAGAAATATGTTTAGATTTTGAGGACACTGTACTAACAACCCTAGGACACTGTTCGAGTGCGCGGATAATTGCAGAGGTTCGGTAAGGATAGAGCCGCAGTAGCTTTTACATTTCACAATCGAAAATGCACTAAGGAGAGTTCTAGCTTGTGTGAAGGATGTGAAGTTGACTACAACCGGGCGAGAGCCACTAGTCTAGAGCATGAGGATGACATCACTCTTTTGTAGATGACACTCATTATATGCGATAAATTATAGACCGCCCGACTCTTATAGATCCAAGGTACAACGTGCCCTTTACATCTACATGGTGTGAAATACTTAACCAGGAAAGGAACGCGTCTCAGACACGGATGTGCAATCGTGCAGCATTTATGTGCTGTACGGCTAACATCGTGCTAAATTAATTGGCCAACGGTACTGAGCTGTATGCTGAAACACGCTGGAGTCTCATTACCATTTGTATTTCCACCCTCATATCTGTCTAGGCCTGGGCAGTCTCTGGCTGTGCGTCACTTTGCCTGGATCAGGCTTTTGCTTTCATACATCATACATACTCAGACAGATATTGCTACCCGCAGTTCAAATATAAATGGCCTAGTTTGGCAGTTATATTTTTAATACCGGTTGTGTCGAAGACGGGATCTCACAGCATGTAAGCCAAGAAAGTGTAGCGTTTGCAAAACGAACACTGAGTTGCATGATCAGCGTCAAGTGTATCACGCATTAGTGTCATCTTTGATTTTATTTTTCATGTTCAAACCTGCGACATAGAAAACACATTGCAGCTTATCAACTCTCTATCTATTGTTGCGGTTATTGCTTTGTGAAAGTCCTTCACAAAATACTGTAACAATTAACTCCCAATAACGATCCAAACAAGCGTACGAGGTCAAAACAAGGTACAATCAACTCACTTGTGCGGCTTCAACAGTTTGTCTGTTTGGCATTAGGACAACCATTTGTCCACGAGAAATGGTCCCAGATTCGACTTTACCGGTAACAAACACACCCATATCTTTATACTTGTCCGAAATAGGGATTCGGAGAGGCCCATCTACATTTCGTGCAAAACTGGGCAACGAATCTAAATATTCCAGTAAAGTTGGACCTCGGTACCAGGGACAAACGGATTCCGGTGGTGACTCTTTCAGAAAGGCACCCGTGTAACCTGAACAAGGCATGAAATACACTTCATTCCTCAAATTAAACCCGACTTTTTTCAAGAAAGGAGCAATCTTGTCTTTGCATTCATTGTACCGAGATTCATCCCAATTCACTGTCGGGTCATCCATTTTATTGACAACAACAATGAGGTGCTTCGCACCAGCTGTTTTGACGAGAACAGCATGTTCACGTGTTTGACCACCCTTTTCGAAACCGGTTTCGAATTCACCTCGGCGGGCCGAGATGACAAGGATCGCTAAATCGGCCACCACCGCGCCTGAGATCATGTTCGGAACAAAAGATTTATGACCGGGAGCATCGATCAAGACGAAACGTTTCTTCTCTGTCTCAAAATATGCTCGCCCGCACTCCACAGTTTTGCCCTTTTCTCTTTCTTCCGCATTGGTATCAAGTGCCCAGGAAAGATACCATGTCTCACGATTCTTCTCCTTGGCTTCTCTCTCGTATTTTTCAAGTGTTCGTTTGTCAACCATATCTGAATGAAAGATCAGGAAAGTCAGATAGACATACCAGTCAGGTACAAGAGATGACCGCCAATTGTCGACTTTCCAGCATCCACGTGCCCAATAAATACCAAATTGATCGTATCCTTACGAGTGTCTGGTAAACGTGCGGGCTGAATTATCAGAATAGGAAGCTAGCATGAACTCACCATTGAAAAGCCAATATCATCCTCATCTTCTTCTAATTCCAAATCTACTAAGGTAATTTAAGGTATAACCAAAAACTACCTTTGGGTTCAACAGGAGGTGTTTCTACAGCTGGCGTTTCAGGAATTACTGGCTCCGAAGGAGGCAAAACCACGGTGGGTTGAAGAGGAATATAGGGTTTTCCTGGTATGAACTCCGGGGCATTGATATTCAAATTAGAAAATTTCGTAGAAACAGATTGCGGTACCTGATCTTCCCAAGAGGCCATTGTACTAAAATAGGAAAGAGAGACAAATGGCAAAGAGTGGAGACAAGTACAAGTAACTGGAAGAAACAAGATCAGTTGAGTTTATGTATGTGCGCTGTCATTATCAATTTTTTACGCACCTTTCTAGGTGTCATGATCAGGTTTTCCATTTCATATATACACACTTCTGTTTGAAAATAGTCAGAATCGGCATTTCTATAGCGTTGATAGGGAATGCGTTTCACATATTAGCGGCACGATTTCAGCAGGAACAGAATTCCGGAGATTGCAGAATCGATTAAAGAAAAATAACAGCGGCAATCCAATCTACTTTATTAATGTGGAATTTCGAGGCGGTGGCCTCGGTTTTGATTTGAGTGAGGCAACGGCAATATTGACTTGCAAAGATTGAGCAGCTCCGTCAGGATTCGGTACGCTGCAATGAGATCTCCGCTGACGATATGGTAGTGTACTGAGAATAAGTTGCGGGTTCGCAGTCGATCCTCTTAGACTTTGGAATTTCAAACCTTAGACAGGTTTCAGGCTCTACGTTAAGGTGATTCAAGAGGACTAATGTCCTTCCCATGCCCTCGTGTAGTCTATGACTGTGCGGCAGTTTGCCTGGATCAGGCTTGTGCTCTGATGATGATGCCACGGCGACCATGCTTGAAGTGCATACCCTAGATGCGGTCGAACATATGATTCGAGCAAACGAGAGAAGATAGTTATAGCAAATGAGTTAAAAACCCAAGCAAAGCAGGCCAAAATTTCGATTAGATATAGTGATTGCACGAAGTGTTTGGGCAGAACATCCCAAATCAAAAGCGTCAAAACACTTAGGTTTTTATCGCAGCTGACCGATTTGAGCTGGTCGTCCCCTAGAACATAAGTATGCATGCAGGCGTGTCGCAGAGGTAGAACGTGACATTTCGCTGCAATAAATGATAGATTATTTTCTTGAGACCATTTGAATAACGCATCTAGGCCTATCTGTAAGGCTTGCTGGTCATCTTGTGATGAATGTGATTTCCAAATTTTGATATCATTAGCAAATAAAAGAAATGGAAATGATATTACTTGGCTGATGTCGTTTATGAAAATAAGAAAAAGTGGCGGTCCAAGAACGGAGCCTCTGACTCTTACACGGAGATTGCGAAGAAAAAGGAAATTTTCAATCCAGGATAGTAAGGGATGATCGACATAAGTATGCGCGCAGGCGTGTCGCAGAGGTAGAACGTGGCATTCCGCTGCATTAAATGATAGATTATTTTTTTGAGACCATTTGAATAACGTATCTAGATCCATCAATAAGGCCTGCTGGTCATCGTGGGATGATTGTGATCTCCAAATTTTGATATCATTAGCAAAAAGAAATGGAGATGACATTACTCGGCTGATGTCGATTATGAAAATAAGAAAAAGTGTGTTCAATAACGGAGCCTGACTCTTACACGCAGTTTGCGGAGAAAAATGAAATTTTCAAACCAGGATAGTCATCATCATCATGAAACACCAGTTTTGAGCCAGACAAAGTGCCAAGCAATATGAATTAGGAAAAGTAGATTAGCAAGTGCGTGAAAAAGGGAAAACAGGAAAGCGGAATATGCAAAAGCAAATGCGCAAAATGCAGCTTGTTTTTGTAGTTTCACTGCATGCGATTTTGTGTTTAGTTTTTGTCTTTTCCATCAAATAAAACCGGATAAAAAATATGACACTGCGCACTTCCGTGCTACGCAGCTAACGCCGTGCTAAATTGATTTGCCGCCGGTAGTAAGCTGCATGCTGAAATACGTTGGAGTCTCACTACCATCTTTATATCTGGCTAGGCCTGGGTAACCTGACAGTAATATCGCCCACGTGCAGTCTTTGACTATGCGGCACTTTGCCTGGATCAGGCTTGTGATTTCATACACACAAACAAATACGCACAACTGAGCGCTACGGTGAGTTTCTTCATCCCAAGGCGCCACGCCATGGACTGACACTTGGTCGTTTCTCCCAGCTTCTGCCAGGTTCAGCAAATAAGGCGCGGTATGGTAAACGGTGAGGAAGTATTCCCAAAAAACATGTCCCAACCATCGTAAAAAAACAAGCATCAGCATTTCTCATAGTCCATGGCCATTTGGTCCTAACACCCGCCTCTGACAACCAAGTCCAGCTTCTGGCCTGCATGAGTGGCTCTCCGAGTCTGGCGGAACTGCTTCTACCGACAGGAGAAGGGGCGAGGGCGAGTGACTGGCACCTGAAAACCAGTTTGCCTCGGGCAGATGGAACTCGTTAGCCTGGGACGGCATTTCACCGCAGGGAAAGAAAACCCTGATTTTAAACCTCCGCTGCATTGCGGGATACCCGATCGCGGAAAGGCTTCGGGTGAAAACCCTGAGGAATAAATCTGGAACGGTTAGTTGGTGCACACCACCTCTTTCTGTGAACTCCCTGCTGCTTTGCAGGCAGCACTTGGTTGTGCAAAGGCTACAGAAGACAACTCGAACCGACGCCGAGTGGTGCTGGGGACGCCACTTTGTACCCAAATTCCGAAGAATCTTCATTGAAGCCTACTGATCCTCCAGGAGGAGATAGTCGCACAATATTAAGTAAAGTAACACCCGCTTGCAAACATCTATATTTGTAACGCGATGCTGCCATCGAATGCGAACAATCCTACGAAAGCAACGTGTGTCAAAAGCAGAAAGCCGACGGACATCTTCCGCTCGAATAGACCAGGTTTCGCAGCCATAAAGTAATGTAGCACGCACCAGTGCGTTATACACTCGTTCTTCAGTATGGAGTGAAACATCGCGTCGACGCCACAAGTGGCGAAGGTTAGCAAACGCTACACCCGCTTTGCGAACACGTTGTGAGATCTCGTCCTCGACAAAACCGCCAGCAGAGATACAACTGCCAAGGTAAACAAGGATAGTAAGGGATGACCGACACCATGGAGCTCGAGTTTGGATCGCAAAAGTCTGTGGTCAACTCTATCAAAAGCCTTAGAAAAATCTAGAAATACGACATCACCACCGACACCGGAATCGATGGGATACAATCCAGTCATTTTGAGCCAGAAGGATATTTGTTAAGCAAGAATGGCCCTACTGAAAACTATATTGCTGAGTAAGCATTAAACCACGATTTTCAACGTGTTTCATAAGGTTATCAGCAACAGGTGTTTCCATAAGTGTAGATATGACTGGGGGAGTGAAATTGGCGATAATTGGCATGATCCGAGCGGTTGCCACATTTGAAAATAGTGGATATCATACCAGAGTTCCATTCCTGGGGAACGTGAGCGGTGTCCAGTTAACGCTGAAAAATAAGGCAAGTGGTTCACTGAGGAAACGGGATACTACTGAGTGATTTTGGATGAATGTTGTCCGAACCCGGAGATGAATATTGTTCCAGTTGTAACATTTTTCGATATACCAAAGAGGGGGTGTGTGCATGAAATCACAAGCCTGATCCAGGCAAAGTGCCGCACAGTCAGAGACTGCACGTGGGCTAAGATACTGTCAGGTTGCCCAGGCCTAAACAGATATGAGGAAGAAAAACGAAAAGGAAATGGTAGTGAGACTCCAGCGTGTTTCAGTATGCAGCTCACTACCTCTGACCAATCGATTTAACACGGTGTTAGCCGCACAGCACAAAGTACTGCACGATTGCACATCTGTGCAACGTAGGGTAAGAGGGGGTAAACAACACCGAAGAGATTTCAGGAGAAGAATCTACATTAGGAAGTAGCGTATTAGCATACATGGTGCTGAAAATGGGAGAATTGAGACCATTACGCATCGTATGCCCCTTTTACTGTGGTATTTAAACTATCTGAGAATATAAGCGGTGGAATAACGTTTTGTACTTTCCGTTTTGCATTAGCATGTTGATATAAGCTTTTCGGATATGACAAAAACTTTGCGTTCAGGTTTGCTTGATGAAAAACCCTGTCTTCACGACAGAGTAGGGTGCAACGATTTTTCAGGAGTTTATAGGCTTCACAATTTGCAGTTGTCTGGCAAAAATTGAATGTATACCGAAATCGGTTCCTTTGTGTAATGAACTTTCGTGTTCTACTGCGTAGAATCGATGAAGACCGTTTGACACTGATGTCTTTTCATGTTGAAGCTTGTTCAAGTAAACTGTTTCACTGGTCGACAAACATGGACAAAGCAACATCAAGATCCTCTGTCCAAGTTGATGGAAACAAGGTTGCAGAAAAGGTTGTAATTAGTTATGCGGCGTGTCGAAGGTTTAGTACTGAGAGGCATAATAGACGTAGGAAAATGATATTGCGACATGATCACTGCGATTTAAAGGTTAAATGCATAAATTATCAAGCATGAGTTCTTCATTCGTGAGTATCAAATCCAGGACAGATGGATTGTTATTTCCACGGAATCTAGTCGCTTCATGAATATGGTCGTACAGTGGATGAGTGATTATTATATCAAAAGTTTGTGCAGAAAAAGTGTTGTGTGTAACCTAGTATCAATTCGGGGCAATTAAAGTCGCCCATAAGCAAAACACGAGAAAATCGTTTACATAATAGAGAGCGTAAAGAATTGAGAAGAACATCATGTCACAATTACTGGGAAAACTGTAAATTACGGTTATTAGCACAACATTGCTGTTTCTCAGTTTGAAAATACACCATAAAACATCATTATCATCATGAAGCACAAGTCTGGAGCCAGAAACGTGCCATGCAATATGAAGCAGGGAAAGCAAATAAGCAAGCGCGTGAAAAAAGGAAAGCAGGCAAGCGGAATGTGCAAAAGCAAATGCGTAAAAATCAGCTTGTTTTTGTAGTTTCACTGTTATGCGATTTTGTGATTTTTTTGTTTTTTTATATAAAATATTACCGGATTTAAAAAAACACCCACAGAAGAAAGTTCTGGATCGTCAATCAGTGCACAAATTATAGACTAATGGTAATAGAGGAGTACAACCCGCCTCTGGATGACCGATCACGTCGGAGGAGTCGCACATTCGGAATCCAAATCATCATCATCACAGACAGCATTACACTGGTAGCATGTACCGATTGCTCAACTTCCACACAACCATGAAAAAGTAAAATCCTAAAAGATGGGGAAGGATGGGGCTTAAATAGCCACGGATTATATAGAAGAGTGAGCACAAACAGACTGGGATGAGGTGCCTACACCTCGAATGGAACATGCATTCAAACAAGTTTCGTGAACGAGTATGCGATCTCAGAACCAAGAATATCAAGGGATAGCCATGTTTCGGTAACTGCAACAAGGTCCCTTTTATGCAGAGATTGTCGTAATGATAATTCGGCAAATTTAATGAAGCCTTGAGCATTAGTGTAAAAACCAGAAAGGTTCTCGCGATGTAGGTTGCTATCTTTTACTTTCTAATAGGCTCTTATGGAGCCAAACCTGTAAGAATCGGCTGTCGCACGTTTTCTCCTACATCTATAGCTGAGTTTTCATGCGAAGTAGATTGGGGTGGCAGGGAGAATGTCAGCTGTGTGGAGTCTTTTGTAACAGAAGTCTTTGGTACCGATTGAATGAAGCACAACGGTCTGTTGAGCTTCATCGAGCAGTAATGATCTATAGTCACGGAGTTTATCCTTAGCAGAGCAAATACGTATTTCAGATGGTGAACTTCGTCGGTTTAGATACCAAGAGTTTAAAGCAGTGGAAACCTTATATTCAGAATAAAATGTAACTTTAACATTACAAGAGCATTTCCGTGATACTTCTAGAATTACAGTAAGCGTTTCAACGAAAAAGTGACGGTGTCCAATATACTGATTTGTTGTTAAGTGAAACGCCATTGCTCACAGCCGTGGATACAGTTTTTCTTGTCATTTAAGTCTTTAAGAACAAGAATACCAATCACATATTGACTTTTCGGCAAGCCCTAGAAAATTTTCATCAACTTGAACTTGCTAAGCAGCAACACTAACTATACTTTATGAAACACTTGCCAGCCTCAGGCTGGTAAATTTCTAGAAGAAATTATAGCCTGCAGTTGAGTCTCACGTTTCAAGTTCGAACTGAACCGCAACTGGGCAAATTATTACATGAATACACACCCCGATTGCTATTTACAAACCCTGCAATATTTACTAAAAGTCAACGATACTGTGTAACATGGAAGAAAACGGTGTTATCACGGCAAAATTAGACTTTTTCGATTGCAATCAAAACGCGCGGTCAACACGTGACCTTTTTTCAGTATCAGTTCAGTATCAGTTCAGTTCAGTTCAGTTCAGTTTGCACAGGACAGTATGTGGCTAACAAGCCAATCGAGCGTCCAGAATTTCTTTCGGTGGAAAGCTGCAGAGAAGCACCCACCACTGCCAAAACGTATATTCCTTTTGTCTGTTTGAAATCTTCGCCGATCGCGAAGCCAAGAGATTATCCGGGTTGAACTTAGGAAGCACCGCGTTATAGCCGATGCTGGAGAAAGAAAAAGCAGTTTCTCTTCACCAGCACGGTGAGAGGTTAGCTGAAGTAGCATTGTGTATAATAAAAATTAAAAAACACACAGAACTCTAGCCCTCAGTATATTTACGGGATAACGCTAAAAAATGAAAAAACCTAAGCTTGTAAAGCAATTAAGGCGAGTATTCAGGAAACAACTTACCCCAGTTGCGGTCCAACCCCTGCTTAAAACTAGACACGGTACTGCAGGATATAAGTTCTTCTGGAAGCCGGTTCCAGAAACTTACCACCCTGAGGCTGAAAAAGTGTTTCCTGGAGTCTAGCCGACATCGCTCCTTAGCAAGTTTGAGTGAATGGCCCCGGGTGCCCAGCTCAGGACTTAAGGCAAAGAAGTCGGTCATGCTAACGCCACTTAACCCCTTCAAGATCTTAAAGGTTTCAATTACGTCACCTCTCAAACGACGGCGCGTAAGTGAAAAAAGATCTAGGGACTTTAGGCGTGCAGCGTAAGGTTTCCCTCGCTGACCCTCAATCATGCGAGTTGCGAGACGCTGTACGCTTTCGAGTTGAACGATATCCTTCTTGTAATAAGGGCACCACGCCTGGACACAATATTCTAAATGCGGCCTAACTAATGCCTTGTAAAGGGGCAGGAATACCTCGGGTCTTCTGCTGGATAACACGGATCTCAGCCGAAAGAGAACTTTGCGAGCACGTTGAGCTGCAGCGGCGCATTGGTCCTCCCATTTGAAGTCCGTCCTAACCAGTAATCCTAAATCCTTAACACGCTGTGTGGCGCTTACAGTGAGAGAATTGCCCGACACCTGAACTGAAATCTTATCAACCAGTGCTGACAAGAGTTGGCTCTTATTCAGGTTAAGTGGGA
>JACCGJ010011126.1:0-53126 GCA_013407085.1 Atriophallophorus winterbourni | reverse complement strand
TTCATACCATACCATACCAGGAATTAAACGAATGTTTCATTTCGTCCGGTGCCAAAATCTTCCTTATTCGGTAGACGATGTCAAACGAGTCAATGCCAATTGCAGTGTGCCGAACTAAAGCCAAGGTTTTTCAACTCTTCCGGTACCATTATTAAACCACACAGCCTTTAGAGCGTTTAAGTATAGATTTCATAGGTCCTTTCCTTCAAGTACTCGAAATCGCTATTCGCTAACATTAATATACGTATTCTCTCAATTCCCTTTAAGCTTTCCATGTGCGGATATGTCATCAGCTACTGTGATGGGCTGTCTCACACAACTTTTCACTTTGTTCGGGATGCCTGCCAATATCCACTCTTACAGGTTCATCATTCTTGTCTTCTGAACGTAACAGCTTTCTGACTGAAAAAGAAATCGCCATGAGCCACACAGCAGCGTATAATCCACAAGGCAACGGCCAGGTCTGACGTCTCAATGGCACACTTAAGAAACAATCAAGCTTGCTTTGAAAACCCATAATTTACCGACAACTGTTGGCAGACTTTTTTACCAGATGCTCTACACAGCCTCCGGTCATTGCTGTGCACATCTACGAATCACACACCTCATGAACCCGTTTCAGTATGCTCGACGTTCTTGTTGTGGAACTTCTCTGTCTTGTTGGCTGACTACGCTAGGTTCCGTCCTCATGCAGCGATGCGATTGGTTATCTAAGTATCAACTGTTGGTGGAACAAGTGGAACTTCTGAGTTGTAACCCTCATTACGCTTGCAATGGTGCAGCATTTTTGTGCTGTGCGGCTTACCTCGTGCTAAATTTATTGGCCAACGGTAGTGAGCTGCATGCGAATACACGCTCGAGTCTCACTACCATTTCTATTTCCCCCCTCATATCTGTCTAGGCAGTCTCTGACTGTGCGGCACTTTGCCTGGATCAGGCTTGTGCTTTCATACCATCATACCATACTATTACGCTTGTATTGCTCATCAAGATGGCAGAACGGAAACTGTATCACTCCGCCGTTTAGCCCCAACAGTTCGGGAAACGACAACAGACCTTTGTGATCAGCCTGACTCCAATACGAACATCTAACAAAGGACCTCGGATGTAACACAGGAAGATCACAATAATGATTCGCGATCAGTAAAGATGTTGCCAATGCCATCGCATGAAACCCTTACCCCTGTTTACCCGAAATTACTAGGAAAGCAGCAATGCGTTTGCTCCTACTGTCTGAGAAACCGAGAAGCCTAAAATCAATTTGACCTGAACATTACTTCAATTGTACAAGCTGTTTCAAAACAAAGCTCGGTGAATGTCATGATTATTGCTTGCTTGTGCTGTACTCCTTTTGCATACAGTGACTAGACTTTTGTATTTACATTTCAGCACATGTACTCTCGTTCTAGATAAATAAAGCGTTACTTATTCTATACAAACGTGACTTCCTTTTGAACTCAATTCGGATCATATTCTACAACGTTACAGGTACCCACTGTTTTTTAAGACCGAGTTGCTTGTGTTCATATGGGATAAGTCTAGCCCAAACTAACGCCGCAGAACATCAAGGAAATCAAATTGATACCTCTTAATGATTATCATCTTCATTTAACCAACCACCTTTATTGTTTCCAGTTGGCATCAGTCACCGCAATCAACTCAGCCCCGTGAACAGAGAATAACTTTCTTCTGCAAGCCAAGGGTGAGGTCTGTACCTTAGTTTTCGGGAGTGGCCGTAGTTGATTGGCCCACCAAACGAGGTACATCAATCCTATCCTCTTGAGAGAAAAAACCGGATTGCCTCATGCGAGACAATCAAGCACCTTGCCCGCGTCAATGACTCATTGTTCCACGGAAATTGAAATCACACGTATCTTAGCGATATATGCGGCAGTGTGGAAGTATAAAGTTAATGCTGTCATACACAAAAAGCTGCACGAGCGGCTTTCACAAGCCCGGCTGAACTGCTCTAACTGACAGGAGAAGGGGCGAAGGCGGGTGACTGGCGCTTTAAAACCAGTTTGCTCCGGGCAGATGGAGCTCGTCAGTTACTGGCAATTCATTCAAACTCCCACTGCCTTGTGGGTCACCCGATTACGGGAAAGGCTTCGGGAGAAAACCCCGAGGAAAAATCCGGAGAGAATCCCCGTAGGTAGATAACTTGCGTACGGCACGTTTATCTGCCAACTCCCTGCTGCTGTAGGTTGCACTTGGCTGTGCAAAGGCTAGAGAGGTGTACCTCGAACAAACACCAAGTGGCGCTGGGGACATCACTTGTACACTATCCCCAGAAACTTCATGGATGTCTCAATGCAACATCGCGCCTCCGATCGTCGGCGTTGAGTGGTGCGATCCGAGAAATCATGGAGCCGGCTAATCCACCCGTGAGCCAGCGACACAAAAGTTAAAAGTAAAGGTAAAGTAAACAAAGCACACCTCATATGACGTACTGTGGTTTTTCTGCGTGGATTCACTCGCCATGGTCAATCAACTCACTGTGTGTTTGTATGTGTGTGAATACACAAGTTGGTTCAGATAAAGTGCCACACAGTCAGAGGCTGTACGTGGGCTAAGATACTGGCAGGTTGTCTAAACCTATCCATACATAAGAGGAAAATGGCATGCGATTCTATCGTGTTTTCGCATGCAGCTCAATACCAGTACACAATTGCACATCCGTCGTAGCAACGTTACACATTCTCTAAACGAGGAAGATGCTTACTACAAGACATAATTTGAACCATAACATTAAGAAGCCACAGCGAAGTCTATGTACGTTAAGTTGTTTTTCAATATCGACGTCGCAACCGAAGTTTCTATTACGAATAGTTGCGTTACCTATCCGATTGTGCCAAATAACTCCAGCGACTGTGCGGACACAGCAATTGTCTAAGACCTGCTAACATCTTAGTTCTTCTTTTCGTAGTGTCCAGGTTTCACATCCTTACAGTTAAGCGGTCCGAAAGGTAGCCTTATAGATTCGGCCCTCGCACCTTATAGAAAACCTGTTTGACACCACAGATGACTCAAGTTACAGAAAGCTACCGTATCTCTTTAAATACAAGCTGAAATTTCATATAAAAAGGTGCTACTAGTAATAGTTTCAAATAGCCTCCGACAACCAAGTCCAGCCTCTGACCTGCACGAGTGGCTCCTTTGCTCGGCGGAACTGCTTCTACCATCTGGAGAAGGGGCGAGTGCGAGTGACTGGTGCCTGAAAACCAGTTTGCTTCGGCAGATGGAGCTCGTTAGCCTGGGAGGGCATTTCATCTAGGGAAAGGAAAACCCTGATTTTAAACCTTGGCTGCCTTCCGGGATACCCGATCGCGGGGAAGGCTTCAGGAGAAATCCCTGAGGAAAAATCTGGAGCAGTCTCGTAGACAGTCAGTTGGTGCACACGATCTCTTTCTGGCAACTCCCTGCTGCCTTGCAGGTCGCATTTGGTTGTGCAAAGTCTAGAGAAGCTAACTCGAACAAACGCCGAGTGGTGCTGGGGACGCCGCTTTGTACCCAAATTCCCAAGATTCTTCATTGAAGGTGACTCATTCTCCAGGAGGAGATAGTCCCAATAAAGTAAAGTAAGTACTACTAATGCATCTAGCAAATAGGCAAAACAGTCTACAGATGTTTGCTCATCATTGTTGTGGCCTAACAGTTTCGGTTGAATCAATATAACATAACTGAACTTTGTACTTGCAGGGTGCAGAGCACATACCAAAAGGTGTTATGATACTAGCTAGTCTGTATAAAGTAACTCGAGCATCCTTATAAATCTAAATCAAAAAATTTCTTATCGCTGCCTATCTGAAAACCCGATTTCCGTATGCCTGCATTACATGCATTCGTTATAGCGTCGATTAAAATATTGAACAAAAATTGAGAAATTGTACACCCTTCCTGTATACCACTAACCGTAAGAAATTTAGCTGACTCTACGTGCCCAGACGTAAATGAATAAAGCGTCCAAAATATATTTACGTATTTTTGCGGGACACACTTATGAAATAAGTTCTTAGGTTTTGCGCTCCTATCGACCGAATCAAAGGTCGCTGTCGTTGGCTGCATATATGTGTGGCGTTGTTTTTGGGCTTGTCGAAGAGTGAATACATGATCGCCGCATCTTCTACCAGGACAAAATTCCGCTTCCTGTTCACGAATCTGTAATTCCTTGTGCAGCGCGGTGCCAAAGACAATGAAGCAAGAAGCTGGGCAATGGCGAATTTTGAAGATAGGGATGGTTATAGATTTTCCTAAACACTGGGAAATTGCTTCCTCGCCCCATATCTGACCGAAAACTCAAGCAGTAAGCTCAATAAGAAATCGCAACTCTTTTTAGAATAGAATTGGGGCTAGTCCATCTGGATCACCCACCTTGAATCTTTTCATTGACTCAATGCGAGAGATTGATTTCCGCTTCTCTTGGAGGCGTCAAATCAACTAGCCAGGGTTCACAATACTGATTCGTGTAATAGGTATATGACACGGAATGTATTCCCCAGTGTTTGGGAGAATCTATAATCTCTGACTGTGCGGCACTTTGCCTGGATCAAGCTTGTGCTTTCCTACCATACCATAATCATACCTATTTTCAAAAAGGTGTGAGTACTTCACACTCTAACCATAGGAGAATAAGCCTTACGTCCGTCATTACCCGGCTTCTTGCTTCAATATGTCTTCAGCGCCTTACATAACAGTAATTTCGCCCACGTGCAGTCTCTGACTGTGCGGCACTTTGCTTGGATCAGGTTTGTGCTTTCATGCCATACATTACACAGTGAATAACAGATTCGTGAAGAGCAAGCAGGGTTTCGTCCTGGTAGAGGATGTGTCGATCACATATTCACTCTTCGACCAGCCTTATCACGTAAATATGCTTGTAGGCAGCCCACTGTATCGATCTTTTTTGATTTTAAGGGTGCTTTGACTCGTTCGATAGGAACGCATTATTTAATACCTTATTACTCAAAAGCGTCCCGCAAAAGTACCTTAACATATTTCGGGCGCTTTATTCCTATAGTTCTAGGCGGGTTAGGGTGTACAATAGCCTGTCAGCTAACTTTCCTACGGTTAGTGGTGTACGACAAGGGTGTGCAATTTCACCATCTTTGTTCAATTTTGTAATTGACGCTACAACGGATGCATGTAATGCAGGCGTAGCGACACCGAGCATTCAGATAGGCCGCGTCAAGAAACTTTTTGATTTAGATTATGCTGACGACGTAGTTCTACTTCGATTCGTATACGGATTCTCAGTCTACTTTAGACCGACTATGTAGTATCGTACCATCCTTCGGTTTGCGCTTTGCACGTTCCAAGTGCAAAGTTCTGTTACAAGATATTGATCTGATCGAAACCGCTCTAATCCTCGATAACGATGAACTTGCGACCTTGGACTGCTTTACCTATTTAGGTAGTTGCATTACTAGCAACGCTTGTTTAAATAAGATCCCAGTTAGCATTTCTAGAGCTACAGTAGCGTTTCGTATCTTGGGTCATGTGTGACGTCAAATAGGTTTGTCTACAAATTTCATAGACATCTTTAGGATGTTACTTTTTTATAATTGCGTGGCAGTTAAGCATTCGGTACACATGCTGTCTGTGATGATGACCATCGAAATTCATCGTAGACGATGTTACCGCTTAAACGTTGCAAAATGCAGCCCGATAGTGCTAAATCCTATACACAAAAGCTGGTTATTTTTCGATATCGTACTCATGCTGAGCATTCGACAGGAAATTGGTCCACATGCAATGGCGAATTGAATGATTTTAGTTGACAGTATTTCTTATCATATTATTGTACATGCGGAGGACAACGCATCTCGTGTGTTAACATCCGTGCAAAGAGTTTCGTATTTTAAAATCACACTGTTTTACAACTATTGTTCGTTACATTGTTTCTATATATAAACTGAAACCTTTTCCATGATAGGTCATAAATTATAATCCCGATACAAAAATACGCATTGATATGCTTTCTGATATTGCAAAGCAACATCAGTACATGGAATCACGCCAGAAAGCGCTTGCTACTCGCAAAAAGCAACTAATGCAAGAATCAGTCGACGAGCTCGTCTCGATGATACTTTGCCGAGTTAACCGGAACGTTGCTCTGGTAATTGATCATTTTTACACTTCATCTATTCATATTTCTGCCAATGAGCAGTTGTTATCCACAACTCTATTCTTCTAATCCGTTTCTTATAGATATAATATGCCTCTATTTGCTCCTATATGTCCATGACAGTAAAGTTTAGGTACAAACTTGTCACATTGAATAGCCATATTTATGCTTTTCCAGCAACAACGTGGCTTTGTTAAAATAAGTTTACAATTTTTTATATTTTAACTTGATCGATTATATGTATGTATGAAATCACAAATCTGATCCAGGCAAAGTGCCGCACAGTCGTAGGCTGCACATGGGTTAAGATACTGTCAGGTTGCCCACGCTTGGACTGATATGGAAAAGGAAAATAGCAATAGCAGTGACTCCAGCGTGTTTCCGCATGCAGCTAATTAGTTTAGCACGGTGTTAGTTGCATCGCACAGAAGTGCGGATCAATTGTGGAAATTATCTTTCCATCAACATCTGTTACTTGAGGTTGGGATCAGAGTAATAACAATTAACTAATGCAGAGATTTTAAACGACTTAAGCCCTATCTGCCGAAGATTTCTAGGTGTAAATACATGGGTCCTAGAATGTAGCTTTGGCCTCATACCGCTTGATGACTGCAATCATCCAAGAACCGCCAATGTGGTAAATGCGGAAGATGTGAGCAACACAAAACATTGAGGAATAAAGACAAAGCTTAATTCGAAAATTAGTCGAAATTTCAACTTCAAACTAATGTTAAAAACAACGAATTGAGAGTAGGGCTGAAAATCAGATAGCTGTAATCTTACTGTGAAGAATTATGTCTTTCTCACCTGTCATTTTAGTTAAGGTTTTAACTTTACTACATATATGTTTTTTCAAGCAATTGCTTTCAATAATTAGCAATGCACGATTGTGTTTTCCATATTAAAAGTAAAGCATTTTAATTTATAAAATTATTTGTTATCTTTCAACATTTAGGCTTACCAGAATCAGCGCCGATTGAATAGTGAAATCAAATTGCTAAATACAAATCTCGCGATACACAAAAGACAGGCACATAATTGGCTGAAATTAGTCAACGATTTTACGACAGCTCTCAAGGAACTGGGTGATATTGAGAATTGGACCTCCAAGATGGAACAAGAAGCTTTCATCGTAGACGGCTGCCTTCGATTGGCTCTGACTCATTCGCCGTACAGTCTTGTTTGCAGGCCTGCATAACTAAACACCCGTGATCTAATTTTTCATTTTTCTTTCAAAATAACGTATTTTTGATGCATTTTCTATCTACTCGAAACGCATCATTACTTGATTAGAATGCATCGTGTTGTCATAATAGCACTTCGAAAACAAAGCTCTTAACACTGGAGTGATGAAGCCGCAGTTATGGCGAGCTACTTTAGTGATACATTTGTTACAATAAATTGGGAACCTTTAATTATTCGAGTGCCTTGGACCCCATGATTGCGTTTACAAAGGGAATTGAATATTGCACGGCACCATCACATTTTTGAAGTCTTTAGATTCGAATGTAGATGGGAAGATGCTACTGAGTAATGTTCCCCGTCTTGAGTGTCACACTTAGTCTGATGAATCTTGTGTCGGCAACAAACGTTATCACAAAACTGCTATAACCGTTTGCATGCATTCTTTCAATGGATCTACAACACCCGCAAACTATGACATTCAGACCCCCGAATACGATCCAACCCGATAATGCAATAAAAACGGTTCGTATCTACACGCTTTTGCCACGAACGTTTCGTGTGATAAGAACTCTGAGAGTAACAAAACAATCAGGATCGCATATACCAGGGTGTCACATTTTCGTGCCATGGAAAATCCTTTTGTAGAAATTCTCGTTTACAATGAAAATTCTGTAAAAGCATTTACTAAAATATTCTGAAAGATCAATATCTCCGTAACAACGAATTCTTTCAATGGCATGTGGATCCTGATCTTACAGTCCATGCTTAATGAGTGCAAACAGCACGAAACCGGACGTGGGGTGTGCGTAATGCAAATGAGGATCCTTTATTTCTGTTCGAATTTTTAAGTTGCTCCAAATAGCTAATAACAACATCAACCAGTCACCTGGTTCATCACTATTAATGGAATTGAACATACGAATAATCATTTTCTTCTTCATATAACTGGTTCTCACTAGTGCTCGGGTCATTGTCTCGAGGCATGTCTCGTTTAATATTCAGACTATGAAGTGGCTATACAACACTGAATAATACACCAGTAAATGCCAGGAGAACCCCGTCACCATCCAGACGCTATGATATAATGTGCCTATGTTGATGTTACTAACTTATGACATCATATTAAACGGCAGACTGGCAGTATCTCAACCCACCTATATTCTGAGATTTTGCAATACTCTGTCTGAATTTAGGCTTCTGACTTTATACAGACAGTTTATGCTCATTGTACAATAGGAATGGTTGAATTTGACAACCAGTATTCAATCAGCAAGTCAGAATTAAGTTGACCATTAAAATCCCGAAAAATAATATCAATTTTGAATTTACTATTATTAAGCAAAATAATAAAGCACATCATCAAAAAAAGAAAACCACGTCAGAACAATCAATCGCGGTGAAAACGAATCACTTCAGTGAATTTGAAATGTGTACCAGACCCAGCAGGAATCCGTTCGGTAGGAGTGCACATCGCCACAGCAACCCCAAACGGACAATTTCAATGTCACTTGATTGGTCGGACAAAGAGGACAATCGGTAAACTAGTGTTGACCAATGATAGTCGCCTGATGATTCAGCGGAAACTGTAAAAAAAGAATTGTGGTTTCATTTTTTCTCATGCATACTTGAGAAAATAATCATATGCACTAACCTTGATCGTGGTTCAAATACTGACGGGAAGGGGCAACGTCATATTTGATATCTCTGCAGCGATGATAATCTAGTACCAAAGAGAACGCTTGACATTCTCTATGCGATGCGCAGCCAGATCCATCGACGGAACCGATGCTTATCCTCACGGATCCTTTTGAACAAGTGATTACCATACCAGGCCCGAATGTAAACAATTCGGTCAGGTACGTATCTTCACACCGACGGTCGTTAGATGGACGAAACCGGACACATGTTCCCGTACCCCATGGGGTGTCACACACAAACTGAATTGACTTATTGAAGATCAAACGAACAGGTTATTGGTATATATATAACGATACCAGTTATATCTGAGAGCAATAGCATAGAAAAAAACACGAGTTATGAAATAAACAAGCACCAGTTTTTGTCATAATGCGCAGATAACTACAGATTATGACTGCACTACTCTTTCTTGTTCTAGGTTAACCAAAAGTGAAAATGATTAGCAACAGTTATACCGTAACATTTGAATAACAACACAAATAGTAGAAACATCTAAATCATGTGACCTTTTAGAAGCTTTAGAGATCCACAATCTGTATTCACGGAATTTTCCAAACAGTGGATGCACCATGCAGTGATAAAGATTAATTGGACGGTAGTAACAGTAATCGATAGGATCAGCAAAAACAAGAAATAGCTGTGTGACGGAAAAGCATGCAAATGAATATTTTGTTTCAAGGGATAGCTCATTATACACAAAATGGACGTGTTAAATAGGCGTGTTTTAGATCAAGAAATTTTGATTATCGCACATGTTTGATCAAGCAGTGAAAACCTGAACATAATGCTCTAGTATAGGTACGCTTTATGACATGACAAAACCGTAATAATAAAAAGGAAGAGGGTGAACCATCGGAATCTAAATAAACACCAAATCATTAACTCACAGAAAATAGGCGACCAGGAGAATCCAAGGTACTTGAAGACTGTACGGTTGGATTAATGGGTGAATCCCATAATTGTCTACATGAGGGGATCAACTGTAAAGAAAAAATATTACTAAACCGATTTACGATTTGGTAGAATGAATTTTAAGTAAGTAGGGTTACCTGTTGTAAGCCCATGCTACTTGCTGGTTTCCTATCTATCCCAATTAAACCTTGACCGGTACAACACGTTGAAAGGAACGCAGGAGCGTCCTCTGATCCATGGTGGGAGCTCAGCACCATTGGATAATGCACCTCACTGCATCCATATGGAACAGCTCGAATACGCCCGATCAGTTTTTCCAAAACTGTCCAGAATTTCTCATCGTCATCGGCAATAAGATTATGCGCAGCTACTGGGTTGTCTTGACAGCGAGACAGGTCACATTTTTCAAAAGGCCATCCCGGGGCAAATAAAGCAACTGAAAGAGGGCGGTCTGGATTAGCAGTCTGGAAAAGTGTAAATGAAAAACCGGAAAGAGGTTCGTACAGAGAAACGAAATCTGTATACAAATACAATTGCAGTATGGGAAACATATAGCGCAAGTTACCTTTTTCGGCAACATAGAAGTATCAACAACAACCAACACGCCTGAGGCACTATTCATAATTGAGTTTTGTGCATCTCGGATGGAATAAAACGCAAAATAATGCGATCACTACCAACTCTAAATCGCTAAGATCAATTCGAAGTGGTCTCTTGCAACAAGTGAGTTTCTTAAGAAAACAAACTCGAAAA
This sequence comes from Atriophallophorus winterbourni, assembly GCA_013407085.1. Lineage (NCBI taxonomy): Eukaryota > Metazoa > Platyhelminthes > Trematoda > Plagiorchiida > Microphallidae > Atriophallophorus > Atriophallophorus winterbourni. Next base: position 42,454 of record JACCGJ010011126.1, on the reverse strand, counting down.
GCTTATGCGGCAGATAGAAAATCGGGAATAATTTGAAATAATCTAATATAATTGAACGGATAGTCGAGCCAATGCCTTCTACGAACAGCGATCTAGATTGGCAGAGATCTGGAATAGCAACCTGCAGTCGAACGTGCGGGAAACGGTTGCTAAATATTTTTCAGATTTGTGACGAAATATAATTTCGGAAAAACATAAAGACAAGAGGAGTAGAATTAATGTATGGAAAAGTGGTTCAGAAGAACTAGATTATTTCAAGGACAGCGTTACATCAATGGTAAAAAGTAAATATATTATATATAAATATATATTGTTCAAAATACAAAGAAATATGGATGCAATCGTTTGGAGCGGTTTCGCTTTTGACACAGTAGTTTCGGCAGGCGAAGGGTGATAGCCAGCACAGAGAACATGAATAAGTAGCATTCCACCCATAATTTCTGCTTCGGCCTCACCGCTAATCAGCCCAAAGCAAACATATGGAGATGTCAAGTCACATAGGCACGACCAGGATCAGTGGTTGATTTGCCGAATAATGTGGTATTCACATCAATCTGATACAAGCGAACAAAATCACGATCGGCTGACACTGTTTCACATGAGCAAAAGTGCATAACTAGTAGTGGTGTGTAAGGGATGGGAATGTAAGCACTAAAATATATTGGCCGTTTATAAGCACCTTGAGTGTTTGACCAAGAATCACTTTGTGATTCTGTATTTCAACATCGTGGTTCTTTGTAAGAACCCTATACAACAGCGGCATACAAGTATAACTTTGTTTGCTCAATATAGATATTCGCCAGTGCTGGAGATATCAGGGTGAACTCATTGTTAACCTTTCGACTATGCAACAGCCTATTAATGGGGAAGTGGTTCATGTTTCAGAAAATTGATACACCATTGATAATTTGTTGGAAGCTCAAGCTTTTGCGGTCTGACAAAAGGGCATCTGAGTCCACTGCCCATCTAGCTGTTTGTTACACATTTCGTGAAAGAAGCACTTACATCGAAACTAACCATTAGTTCATCGCCCTCTATTGTTACCGACTTTAAACTGCTGCAAAGTCGTACACGTTTTGATAAACGAGGCCGTATTGCTGAATGGTGGTTTCAACGAACAGCCAAATGTCTCGCTAACTCGTGCGCAAGTAATCCGATCTAATCGACGATAGGTCTTCATGTTTTCATGTGGGATTCAGAATCTATTTAAGTACCTAGAAACTACCATTTTACAGTTATTCATCATTTTTCAAATAGCAATTCAACATCCGTTCATCAGGTCCAACTGATAAGTCCATCCCGACCTTGTCTAAATAATCGCTCTTGTTCAGAATTACCGTTACTTTTCATTTGGAGATAATTATATGCGTATCTTCCTTCAGCTTAAGAATTGCCTGGCTATCTTGTGAATCAAGGTTTGATTCGCCTTGCTACTGGTTTAAGATGACATCAGAGATACAGTTACGTACTACATCAGCCTGTTCACCGGTAAACGCATTTCAATGCAAGGGACATACTCCTCAGCTTTCACGTCGTTACTTAAATAGAAACTTAAGCCGTTGTCCAACAATTTTTGCTCGGACTCGGAAAGCATCTGATTAGATAAATTAATGGCACTAGATCCTGAGCTGTCAGAAAAAACTTGTTAGATTTAACTGATGAACATTCGTTGTAAAACTCCAATAATATATTAAACTTGCGGGTTGTCTTCTTCTCCTATACAGTCTGTTTATGTGACTAAGACTTCGTGTTTTCCTCAAATTCTGCAGAAATCAACCTCAACTATTTCAACTCAAAGTTTCGAGGAGTTCAATCTAGCGATCAATAGGGTTTAATTGGTATGGTAGATCTCAAAAACACCTTGGATGCGATCGCAGTCACCTTTGCCGATTTGCGAAAAATATCCCGAGGTTTTACTACCAGTGGTATTACGTGGTGTTAATTGCACGAAAGTTTGAAGTGGTGGTTCATTCATCAGGCTTCATAGTCCGCTGTTCTCATCAAGTTGCTGGGTAATTTTTTTAAAAGGGACTCGTAAAAGTCAGTAATTGATTTAAATATGTTCGGGACCTATCGTGTTTTCATAATGTAAATAAACTAGAGTGCAATCGGTTAGAACAGTTTTTAGGTAACGTTCGCTTCTGGCACAGAAGCTTCTTCAGACGAAGGGTGATAATAGTGTGATTATGTAGAATTCTACCGTTGGTGAAGAAAGCAATCACATCGAAAATAAGTATTATCATGGCTCACTGAAGCTGATCTTAGTGTCTCCACCGGATGACGGCAAACAGCCAGAAACCGGTAGTGGTGTGTAAGGGATGGGAATGTGAGCACCACAACATATTAGTCGTTTAAGTACTTCACCACGAAACAACTTGTTATCCCGTATTTGGACATCGTGGTTTTTGGAAGAACCCTATTCATCAGTGACATAAAAATATAAATTTGTTTACGACTTTACCAGTTTCTAGGCTCACTGAACCTGATATTACTGTCTCCAGTTGATGATGGCAAACAGCCAGAAACCGGTAGTAGTGTGTAAGGGATGGGGATGTGAGAACCACAAGATATTCAACTATTATCACTTTCGCCTCACGAAGTTTGTGTCAAAAGCGAAGCGGTAGCAAAAAACTGCGCTAACCGATTGCACACAAATCTCTTTGCATTATGACAACATGATCGGTTCAAAACATATTCAATTCATTTGGTGATCGAAACCCTTTTTTCAAAAATTGGTTAGCGAGTTGGTGAGAACAGCGGAATATGAAGCCAGGTGAACCATCGAGCATTCAAACTTCGGTGCAAGTGGCGTTGCGTAAAACTTCTGCATAACTCTCGCAAATCGACAAAGACTACCGCGATTGCATACAGTGTTCTTGAAACAAAGGATCCACCATGCCAATGAAACCCTATTAACCAATCGATCAACAGCCCTGAGAATGACGTCGAAAATGCGAGTCGGATGATCTGAAGTAGATTTCTACACAATTAGTAGAAAATACGCGGAGGTCTCAGTTACATACACGGAGTGTATAGGAGAAATACAAAATCGTAAGTTCAGCAAGTCTTGTCTGACAGACAGGACTCAAGAATCATGGATTTATCTAATTTGAATCTTTCTCAGTCGGAACAAAGATTGTCAGAGAACAGCTTGAGCTTTATTAATGCTGGTGAACTCAACCCTTGCATTGCGGGATCGTTAAATGTGTTTCACAGTGAACAAGCTGGTGCGGTACTGAATTGTGTAGCTTATGTCATCAAACCGGAATCATGGCGAACTAAACCTTGATTCACAAGGCAAGCAGTTTTTAAGCTGAAGAAAGATACAAGTATAGATATCTCCAAGGTCCTTAAAACAAAAGTAACGGTAATTCTTCACAAGAGCGGTTATTTGGACAAGGTCAAGATGCACTTATAAGTGAGCCAGAATGAACAAATCGAGAATAGCTAATTGACTGCAAAATTTTAGTTTCTAGGTACTTTCGTAGCGTTAACCCTTAACGGTCGAATGGGGCAAATTCGGTACACAAATTTTAAAGGTATATGATAGGTTAAATTAGACAGATCACTTTCGTATGCCGGGGGTATCGGAATCGGCACACGTTCTGCTCTCGTTTGGTATGCGTTTGAGACGGCTGAGCCATGCGGCGCGCCAGTTGTCAACAAACTTCGGAAGTGAGGTGACGCTTGTGAAATTTCGCTCCGTGCTTCATTTTTCTGCGTGCAATGGCTGAAAAACCTTGTAAGTATATACATTGATAATTTTTTGCTTCATTTATAGACATCTTCTGAACACATTGAACGTATACACGAATGATGAAATATTTTTCTGTGCGAAATATGACTGTCGGAATATATGTCTCAAATATGTGACATCCGGCATGTGAAGCTATACAAGAGCGTGTCCCAAAAATGATACAACCGGCACTTATGTTCCCAAAGAAGAACTGGAAAAATGGTTGGGCCTTGTACTGTATTTCTCAATATCAAAGTTACCAAATACAAGAATGCACTGGGCCAAGAAGCTCTCTCCTCTCACTGACTATGCAGCTGAGTGCATGTCTCGAGATAGATTTGAAGCCATCAAATCAAATCTTCATTTAGCTGATAACACAAACGCTGGCAAACCTGGAGAGGCTGATTTTGACCAAATGTTCAAAGTGAAACCTCTAGTAAACCATTTAAGAACAAAATTTCAAAACCTAACCAAAGAGCAAAATCTCTGCGTTGATGAGCAAATGGTGCCATTCAAAGGCAGATCAAGGCTCAAACAATACCTGCCAAATAAACCTAAAAAGTTTGGCTACAAACTTTTCGTACTCGCTGACGATCGTGGGATGATGTGCGATTTCATCCCATATACTGGGAAAATATCCCCCGTCGATGATCCCAACGTCCCAAACATCGGTGCTAGCTCAGATATTGTGCTACATCTTGCCAAGACCATTCCTTCCAATGAGAACCATCTTGTATTTTTTGATAACTGGTTCACCTCTGTGCCCCTTCTGCAATACTTGACAGATGTGGGAATATTTTGTTGCGGCACAGTTAGACTGCCACGATTAGCTTGCTTACCAAAAAACATGAAGAATGACAAGCGCCTAATGAAAAAAGGCAGGGGTTCCTTTGAGGAGAAAGAACTGGTGAAGGGACATTCAAGTGTCACCCTGGTTCGCTGGTACGACAACAAAGTAGTCAATTTGGTGTCTACATTTGCCAGGGCAAATCCTCTATCAACTGTCCGTAGATTTGATAAAACTACAAAGAGGTTCATTAAAGTACCATGCCCTGATATTGTGAAACGATACAATAAGTCAATGGGTGGTGTAGATTTGGCAGACCATCTTCTTTCTTTGTATAGAATAAGCATGAAATCAAAGAAAGCTTATCACAGTCTGATCTATCACTTCATTGACATGGCTATAGTTAATTCATGGCTTTGTTATCGTAGAGACTGCAAGAGGCTTTCTCTTCCAAAAAAGAAGTGCTCCAGCTTGCTTCCTTCAAACTTGAGGTAGCTTTCACCCTTACCAAAGCTGTAAAAATTTGCTTGCCTCCTAAACGTGGACGCCCATCTCTAAGAGGTGAAGACGCTAGCAGCAAAAGAAGGTGTGTAGCCCCATCCGACGATGTGAGGTTGGACCAAGTGGCACATGTGCCTTGTGTCGAGAAAAAAAAGAAACCGATGCAGGTTCAAAAACTATCCTGGAAAGACGAAGATATTATGCGCCAAATGCAATGTCCACTTATGCTTAGACATGCATAAGAACTGTTTTGCGGCATTCCATGGGTTTTGATCGCGATGACTGCATGAAGGAAATACATTATTTTCTATTCAACCTATTTTTCTACCTTGTGTGTGTTTCACATTAAAAATTTAATTGAGAAATCTTTTTATAACTTTTATGTCTCATATAGCTGACTACAGCTGGAAATCAATGAAAAAGGTGCCACCACAGGACGATTGTACCGAATTTGTCCCATTTTTTTATTTTCCGTAATATATAAAAAAACTAAAAATACTTTCTGTCCCCATATAAGGAGAGCAGTTTCATCACAAAAATGCCGGAGAAAAAAATTATTTCGATGTAAAACATAATTCAGGCAGTTAAGGGTTAAGGAGAGTTTAGGAAAATGTTTGTATCCCAAATCCAATATCACCCCTAGATTTTACAGCTTGTCTAAAGTACAAAGAATAGGTGATCCCGTAAGAACTATCGTCGATTGGATCGGATTACGTGTGAAAGAGTTAGCGAGACATTAGAATTTTTGTTGAAACAAAGAGTCGGTAATACGTTTATCAAGAACTTTGCAGAACGCTTAAAGTCGGTAACCATAGAGGGCGATGAAATAATGGTTGGTAGATGGAGTGTAAATAGTTTAGGCAGCAGACTGCAGTGTATATTGGCCATGATGTCAGGTGGCCTAGGCTACTGGAATCGCAGATAGTAGAAGCGGTAGTTTAACTACACCATGTGGCGGATTACAGCTCAGTATTCATAGTGACCAATGAGCAGAAGTACGCACATCTTAAAATCATGCATTCGAACGTCTAATTAACGTTTAAAAATCTTGAGATCGCAACATCTAACATGATTTGAAGTTCGAGAACACACCTTTCAAGATAAAATATGACATATTCGTACCATTGCATCCAAAATGAGCTGCAGCGCCTCGCTCGTTGACCATCCTCCTCCACCGGGACAGCCGCGACCGAAGCAATCAACGCCAACGAACACTCGAGAGGAATCCGACGCGGAATCAGCCCTGGAACAGCGACGAAAACTCAAATTATCACTAAGACGTCAGGCACAGTCAAGCAAAAGCAAGACAAGAAATGAAATAATATTTCGAAACCAGGTCCGTATCGTGGTTTCTCCTTGTCATCAAAGCTGGAAAGTTTCACGATTATCATTCTACACTCTTCAACGTCTGTTTTTAGCTTAGGACTTGCAGACTTCTCACAACTCTTTGTTTGCCAGCGTACAGATCGATATTTTCTTTTGCCAATTAGAACGCGCTAAATCACAGCAATTCATGGTTCTTCTAGAACATCGAGTTGTAGCCGTAATTTCATCTGCCTTGCATCAGTAAATCACCTTGATCAACGAGATGAGTGACTGTCCTTGATGACAGAACACTGGAAAATCTATTATTACTGAGTGAACTGGTGCAGATTGTACTGCGAAGGTTAATATTTTCAAACAGTATTTTCAGAGAATTTTACTCCATAATGGTTATTATTTTCAGAAACGTGATACATTGAAAAAGATGGCATGAAACACTACTGAACTTACAATTGCTGGGTTCTTTTTAGGTGATCAAGTGTCCAACAATAAGTCGTGAAAAGTCCTTGTGAGGCCAAACTCAAAAATGGCTTGTTGTGTTCGGTTAAGCCATTTTGATAGCGTAGTTGGCCAGACCAAGTGACTGCGTCATACCTGAAAGTGAAAGTCCAAACTGAAATGTGAAGTTGACCGACAGAAACTCAAAGCTCATAAACATTAATGGTAAACTGAAGCATAACAATGTATCGTTAAAAAAGGACGGGATTTTAGTTCGCACCTATTCGTAAAATTCCATTATTTGAGGTAACAGGCCAGCGATACCGCTTCTTCAGATAATGCTCGAGCAAAACAATAAAACACAGCGATGTTGTAGCTTTATTTAGCGACGCGCTTCCAGGATAATCATTTGTATCGCCCGCAATTTAAACTAGTACAATGAAACCCAATTAGGAAAGCTACGTGAGCAATAACTAATCTCAATTCAAACCTAGCGTGAAATGTGAGCTGGAGTCATCAGCTGAAGGAAGAAAATCTGGAACGATCTGGCCAGTGATCGACGCAGGTGGGGTGGCGTGGTTTGAGATATCAAGGAAGGCGACTAATCCACCCGTGAAATTAGCCGCACAAAAGTAAAGCAAAGTAAGTGAAGGAATAATAAGTTTCAAGTGAAAATAAACGATGGTGATCAAATCACGAGGCGAAGTGCCGCTCGGCCATAGACTGCACACAGAGGATGATGCTTTCGGTTTGCACAGGCATAGATAGATATACGAATGTGAAATTAGTTGTAAGACCACAGGAGCGAAATCAGACGGAATAACAAAAAAATTATTATGTTAACAGCACGACGTCAGAGCCAAACAACACATCGCATGATCTTAGAAATAATTTGGGGTGTGGAATTAGCAAAGTACTCCAATAAGGAGATGCCACTTATATTAATATGGAAGCCAGTATCATCATGTACCTATTGGAGGAAAGAGAGCATTCAATGAGCCGAGATGGCTTTGTGTTGAACAAGAAACAACAGCGTACCGGTCCATATAAAAGGTGAGAAACTTACCAAACAACTTCCGATCCAAGGGAAACCAAAGTTTTGATGAATTGTGCAACGCGACTGTGTACAATATCCTACAAAGAGGTAATTGAAAAAATGATAAAGTAAGACCACAAACGAGAATTCTCTACCAAATTCATTTCCGAACGACTAATCATTTGATTCCATGCCTTTATGCAAGTGTTTGGTATGTGAGCAAGACAAAACGCACAACCTTACAGTATAACTGCGAAATAAACGCCACACACTAAAACTGCAATAAGAATCATAAATGCTTTCGAGACACAGCAGCACATATAATGAAGTTTTAATTGTAATCAGTTGAACGTGTGAAAAACAATCTCTCAGTAATACATACGCTTTCGGGACGAGAATGACCTCTGGTAAATTGGATAATATGACGGTTTATCTATCCTATATGATAGAGCAGAATAGGATGGATATGCCAAGCTGGATTTTAGCCTTATTTCTCCAAAGCTGATATCAAAGTGTGTGATCATTAAAAGCAATGTAGGTGCTATTCAAGTCAATTTTTGGAAACATGACGAATACAATATAATTGCCTAGATGGTCGGAGCTAGTAAAGAGGAAAGCTTACTAGTCTGGTTTCGATACACCGTTCCACAAGCGCACCTGAGTGGCACTTTTCAAACAACTGGACAATAAACGTTATAAGATCCAGTACTTATCACAATCCCAATCACTTGACTGCCAGAATTGACGTAGCATTATTAATAAAGGATTGTTAAGAGACAATTTTATTTACATTGGAGAGTTCATAACCGTTCGAATTCCACGTACCGTCCATAACTGTTGAGTGCAAAACGCACGAAGCCGGTGGTGGTTTGTGTGTGAGGTAAAAAAGTGAGCAAACGCGGATAAAATATCAAGCTGGTGTTAGTCATTTAGATTGGTAGTCATTATTGAGTACAACAGTAAAACGAGATCAAGAAACCCGATCAGCATATAGTCGAGATAAATGCTGGAGATAAACATGCAAAGCAAGAAACGCAATCGAAGACCAAACATAAAAGTATTAAATCAACATTTTACATCTCTATATGCCCATCTACACGCAATCTGACTTTGGGGAAAATTGCCTGGATCAGAACTGTGATTTCATGCATGCATACCGCACGGATGTTAAGTGATGCGGCACTTCTGAGCTGTGCAGCTAACACCATGCTAAATTGATTGATTGATGCTAAATTGATAGCGAACTGCATGCACGCTGGTCTCATTGTCATTGCTATTTCCCTTTCCCGTGTCTGTCTAATCCTGCGCAACCTCACAGTATCTTATCTGTGCGACACTTACCTGGATCATGCTTGTGATTTCATACATGATTTCATAGAGGATGAACCTGGTGGGCACACGACTGACGTCTATTCATGACTTAGCAGGCAATTCGGCGTAGTGAAATCTAGTCGGGTGAAGCTACAGTTCTGCGCAAACGAGTGAATGGTCAGCTTCGCAGTCTGCGTTCGATATATGGTGAGGACTACGTGTTTCATATTAGCGCGTCTAAAGAGGATAACAGCAAGTTGACGCAAATGCTTCGACCAAAGATGCTTCCAATGGAGTTTATGCTGTTGCTTTGTTTGAAAGAAAGTGATAGTGACACAAAGACTAAACTGTGTGCATTGTTAAAAAAAGGCTTTGTTCATTTTCATTAGTTCTACCCACTCTGAACTTTCCTAGACAGTTTGGCAATTTGTCGTGATTTGATCCAATTATGGCATTGAAATCACCCAATACAACTACAGATTTTCAGAGACATGTTATAAGGATTGTTGTGAGACTGTAGTAGCCGGTGTAGTAGATTATCCAGCTGCTGGCCTGCAAGAATGGTTTCAAAAGCTCGGTGGAAGTGCTATTACTGACAGGAGAAGTGGCAAAGGGGATGACTGGCGCTTAATATAGTTTGCTGCGGGTTGATGGAGCTCGTCAGCTACTGGCAGTCCATCTAGGGGGAGGAAAACCTCGATTCCAAACCCCACTCACTGCCTTGTAGGTTACCCGATTGCGGTTATGGCTTCGACTAAATTGTTTGCGACGTTACTGTGAATCGGTTCACTAGAATCATCCAAGGTGTGTTTCGTCCCGGGATGGAATGTATAGACCAGATTGCATATGATTCCGGAGCACCATGCACGGTATCAACAACAAGCAATAGCCTGTTTTATCGATTTAAATACTGCCGTCGAATGTTTAGACCGCGGTTGTTTATGAGTAATCATGATATCGGATGGGGTCCACATGAAGCTCGTGAGCCTAATTAGAGCCCATTAAAACTCTACGATGGCTCGGGTTCGTGTCTACGGCGAAGAGTCCCGCGAATTTAATGTGCACACATGAATCAGGCAAAGCTGTCCATTATCGCCAAATCTGTTCAGCTATTTTGTCGACTGGAATATAAACCAGGCGTTAACGGACTATCAAGGGGCTCACGTTTCATCGGATCTATGGTCTCGACTACGATGAGGATATTTGTTTTTGGCGAAAATGCAGAAATGTCGCAAAGGCTTCTAGACCGCATTGGTAGCTCTGGTGCAAAAGTCGGCCTCGCAATAAACGCGAATGCATTTTTCATAACGTTACACTTTGCGTCTATAAATTGAACGTCCACGGCTGTCCGATAGTGTATGTTCCAGTCTTCAAATACCTCGGTTCGAGGCGTCCGATATACTGACCGGGTATCTAACGCTGCTGTTTGAGCGAGATGAAACGGAATAACTCCGTTCACATTCAAAAACAAAACTGCACTGCTTGGCTACGTCCTTCGAAAGACAGACTCAGCGATTACAAAACTCGTTGTCGCCCTTAAAGTCGTTCGAACTTCGCGTCGGAGACAAGGCGGTCAAGTAAACACCTGGTTGTCAACTGTGAAGGAGGATATAGACGCCATAGGACCGCGTAGCGTCTACGACGCTCAAGGGTGGGAACGTGACTGGATTACGATCTTGCCTCCGATCGACGCGCGCGGGCTGGCACGATTCGATCTGACATCAATGAAGTAATTTTATTCACTCGAGGAGCGAGCCACATAAAAGTAAAAGTTAAGTATGATATATAGTGTTTTTTCAGCAAGTGCTACAGAAAGCCTCGGTTCATAAACTTTCACCAACATCATGGTACCAGTGCCACATTTCAGATGTAGAATTCATATCTGTTCGCTTCAGCTGCCGCTTGGTTCTATTACTTTTAGAAGGCTGGTTTGCAAGGCAAACAGAACTACATACAGTCTAGGCTCATCACAGACACTTCCTTTACCATAATATGTAATCTCTTTGTTATCATACCAGTGTCTGGTAACCGCGTCTCTTGCAGGGCAGTCACGTCGACCTTCAGTTATTTTCGCTCATTGCAAATCACAGCTGATTTTCTTACGCCTCTGATATTCGAGACGTCGTCATGAAATCCTTGGAGCATGGACTAGACGTTCCAGGTTCCAAGTTTCAAATATTATGTGTTTCTAAGCAATTCGTTACGCTGGTGCGGGAAAATACAGTCTGTTTTTCGGCTGGTTCCTAATTTCCATGAACCCAATGAGGATATCAGATCGTGGAGAGACGGTACCATGTTGGCTGGGGGCTGCCGTCCAATCAGACTTAAAGATCTCTTCTACAATCGGAAGCAGCCCCAGCCTCTGAGCTCTACGCCAGTCAAGTCATAGCTTTAAACCGGTATCTGCTGCTTCCGGTGTTATTACACATGGAAGGGAAATGGAGTATCCAACCAATAGGTGCGCTGAGATGTAAGCCAGGCAAATTGCCACCGATAGTGAGCTGCATGTAGAAACACGTTGGCGTTTAACTGCAATTTTGATTTTACTATTATATCTGTGTTGTGCGGCTAACATCGTGCTAAACTGATTGGCCAACGATAGTGAGCTGCATGCTGAAACAAGCTGGAGTCTTACTACCATTTCAATTTTTATTTCCCCCTCATAGCTGTCTAGGCCTGGGCAACCTGACAGTATCATAGCCCACATGCAGTCTCTGACTGTGCGGCACTTTGCCTGGATCAGGCTTGTGCTTTCATACATACATACATACATACATTATATCTGTTTAGGCTTGGGCAACCTGACAGCATCTTAGATCACGTGTAGTTTACGGCTCTGTAACACTTGGCACATTTAAGACATATATGCATATTGGCCTTGTATAACGAAGACTGTGAGCATTGACAATGATGAAGTGTGTGCAACAATGAATAGATAGATGCAATAATCGCAGATTGGGCAGTGTTAACACCGATTAAAGCTACGTAAAATAAAAAACAGCAATGAACTTGCCTCTGAAATTTCAACCTCAAAATTCAACAACCACCCTTCAAAACCAGATTCACGACGAACACGATCCAGGTTTTCAGCAAAAGTGGTGACATTGAGTGAGCTGCACTCTGCATTGACGAAAACAGAGGAGAAGAATTCGTTTCCTTTGGATTCGAAAATTAGAGTACCGTAAACCCGAACGCCTTGTCTGAAATCGAAAGCAAAGAATGTGTCAAGGACAGGCAATATCTAAATCATTTCTAGCAAGGAAACCGTTGAAGTTAAAACTATTAAAAAGTGAATAACGGCAAGAAGAACATTCGATTGAAGAAATGGTGCGAAGTAAAAGATATATATGCTATTTAATATGCTCAGTTGCATGCGACATGAGTGAGCAGCACAATTTTCAGAAACATAAAGGTCGTACCTGTGAGCTAAGTTGATCCAAGATATGGGAGGGACTGTGATTGAGTGATGGCTAAAATAAACAAACACGTCAATGAGATGCCAACGAGTGAAACGGAATGCTGGAAACACAGATGTGAGTCCCAAGTGACGGTCAGATTCAAGGTAATTTCCAGCCATATCATGGCAATAAATCACTTTCGGAGAATGATTATGTGGTTTCAACCAGACACCTTTATCTTTTGAGCATGATAAGCTGTTAGAAAAAAATACCATTCAGCAAAACCGAGCGCGTTTTCAAAGGTACTAGATTGGACTGTGCTTCTGAGTCCGCTTGCCATAGAAGCAAGTCATTAATGCAAATAATTGGAGATGCGGGTTTCATCGGAATACAGCTGTACGATTAAGAAAGCTGTAAATAATTGAGTGAAAAGATTATGAACGTGAATCAAAAAAATACTGTTGTCTTTAATCTACATAACACTTATGAGCAATATTGACTATATATAGTTTTTATATCGAAACTCTTATCCATTTCAAATGTTCTAATCTTATTTTCGATAGGTGAAACGCTATATCTCACAATCGCACTTTGATATATCAAAAGGCAGGCGGTTTAGAGTCAACTAGTTGTGAAGCAAATCTAGCTCAATTTGCAATTTATAGTGATCCACTAATGTCTGCTGATTTCGCCAAATCTTGATATCATCCGCGAACATAAGAAAGCCTGAGGTTATTCGTGCGCCGATATCATTGATGAAAATCAGAAATAAGCGTGCGCCTAGCACGGATCCTTGTGGGACACCACAGGTTGCTGTAAATCTCTTTGAAAGGGATTCCCTGACACGTACATGAAGTGTTCGATTGTGTAGAAACTGCTTTATCCAGGCCAAAAGGGGGCCACCAATTGTATAAAGTTTAGCAAATGTATGAGTATATTGTGATCAACGCAGTCAAATGCTTTTTGAACCGTTTGTCGTAGAAACTGATGCCTATAAAATAGCTTTTGCGCAGTCATTGACACAAAACAATCGACGAGTCGAGTATTTCTCTCGGACGCTGTCTCCTAGTGAGAAGCATCATTCTGCAGTTAAAAAATAAGCATGCAACATCGTTGAATTTATTCGAAAATGGCGACACTACTTGCTAGGTCTTCTTCTTCTTCTTGATAGACGACAGGGGGTCAAGCCCTCGTAAGCCACATCTCTTTATATCAGCAACACAGTCCAGGAGAACCTCAGTTGAAGAAATCTTGTCCAGTGTTGTTCAGCTTCGTCGTGAATACAGGCAATACCTTATCCAAAAGTTGCTTGAATTGGTTTTCAGAGCTTGCTGAGATAACCTTTTCCGGAAGCGCATTCCACAAGTTAACAGTTCTTGTTGAGAGCGTGAATCCCTGTGGTAGGCGTAGTGTCCTTCGCTTTTGAAGCTTTAGAGCATGGCCACGGGTTCTTGAGTCCGTCACGAGAGGGAAAAACTCGGGCAGCTCGTCACCATAAGCTCCCAGTAATATGCGACGAGTTAGCAGCAGGTTGTAGCGCACACGTCGAATACTGAGCGACATGAGGTTGAGGCGTTGAACTCTCTCCACATAAGGAATTGATTTCAATCCTTGTACTCGTTTCGTCGCCCGCCTTTGCAACTTTTCCAACTGGTCACATTCTTACTTTACTTTACTTTAGTGCGACTATCTCCTCCTGGAGGATGAGTCGGCTTCATTGACATCACGGATTGCAGCCGCCCACGCTCGGCTGTTAGAAGCGAGATCCGCGCAGATTGTAAGCCAGGTCCGGTCCCACGTGCGCCATCCGTAAACCGATCGTAGGCCAAGCAGCTCCACGTCCGATCTCACGGTGGCGAGCCAAGTCTTCACTTGTCCTCCGCTACGACAACGCCATTCTGCGCAGGGTGTCGGCGATAGTGTCATCCTGGTTAGTTCAGCGTCCGAGCGTCTCAGGATGTGGCCAAACCATCTCAGTCGGTGTTGCCGCAATATCGAACTCAGGCGAGGGATATCAAAACAACGGTGGCGAACCTCGTCATTCGTTACCCGCTCATCCCATCGAACATTGAGGATGCGTCGGAGACACCAGTGGTCGAAAACCTCTAGTTTCCGCATATCCTCCACCCGCACAGGCCACGTCTCGCATCCATAAGTGAGAACTGGGCGAATCGCCGCTCTGTAGACGCGCAGCTTTGTACGTCGGCTGATTTCTCTACGGCTAAATAGAACCCAACGTAGTCGCGAAAACGCCGTGCGCGCAGCTTGTACACGGGTCGGTATCTCATCCCTGGCTTGGCCTGACGGTAGCACGCACGAACCAAGGTAACGAAAAGTGTTCACCATCTCCAAGTTCTCGCCACCAATCTTGAGAGGCAGATGAGGTCCAGTGGCGGTGGTAAAATACTTAGTTTTGCGCGTGTTGATTCGTAGCCCCAGCATAGAAGCAAATGAGCTGAGGCGTTCCAGGGTCGTCTGAAGCGTTTCAGGATCATCCCCCAAGATTACGATGTCGTCGGCGTACTCCAAATCGGCAATCGAAACGCTCGGACTCAGTATCACACCGGCGTAATCTGAAAGCGCCTGCTTCATTGTCCAATCGATCGCGAAGTTGAATAGCACAGGGGACAAAGGACACCCTTGCCGGACACCAGTCCTAATGGGGAACGTGGAGGACACCATTCCATATGCGCGTACGCGGCTCTGCGTGAATGAATAGTACGCTTGCATCATGCGCACAAGTTTCTGCGGCATACCATCCGCCAGCATCACACTCCACAGCGAATCTCGGTCGACGGAGTCGAAGGCGGCTTCGAAGTCGATGAAACAAGCGGTTGTTGCCTGCTGATAGCGGTAACGATGTTCCAGAATCCGACGCAATGTGAACAGCTGGTCGACGCAGCCCCGACCTCGACGAAAACCGCCTTGGTTGACTCGCGTACGTATATCCCTCTCTTCCGTAAAGCGGCATAAGAGAATCACTGCAAAAACCTTCGCGGCGATGTCGATAAGACTGATGCCACGGTAGTTGTCGCACAATGAGGCATTACCTTTCTTCAAGATGGGGATCAAGAGTGAAGTGCCCCAGTCGCGTGGAAGCTCCTCTAGTTCCCATATCTTACGATACAAATCATGCAGTGGTTCAATCAAAACGGAAGAGCAGGCCTTGTACACCTCAGGGGGGACGCCGTCTTCGCCAGGGGACTTGTTGTTCCTTAGTCGGCCGATGGCTCGGATGATTTCATCGCGCGTTGGGTGATCGCATAAAACATTATATGTCTCGCTCGCTACAGCCGTTGGTAGTGCCGTCAGTGGCGCCGGTCGATTTAGCAACATGCTGAAATGCTCAGCCCAGCGTTCCACTTTCTTGTCTGGTTCGCAAAGCGGTGAGCCGCTCAAATCGCAAAGTGGGTGTTCGGTCGAATTTCGTCGGCCCGAAGAAATACGGATCAGGCGGAAGGGTGAGCCAAATTGGCCGCTACTCGAAGCATTCTCCATTTCTTTAGCTAAACATTCCCAATACGTGTTGCGATCGTGCCTGGCAGAACGCGTGGCTTGTCGTCTGAGGCTGCGGTGCGCTGACGATCCCGACAATCGCGCTTCGCGAGCTTTGTCGGATAACTTCAGGGTTTCCTCGGATAGCCAGTCTTTCCGTTTACGGGAAGTCATCCCGAGCTCCGCTATTGAGGCTCGTTGTAGCGCTGATTTCAGATGATTCCATTGAGAGTCGACTGAAGCATTGGATTCGTCCAAAACCTCAAAGTTAGTTAGCTCGGAGGCGAGAGAATTGGATAGAGCGAGACACTTTTCACTGTCGTTCAAAGCCGCTGTATTAATTCGTTTAGGGGGACGGGGCCTCGGACGAGAGCTGAGGTGAATTTTGATTCTCGGGCGTAGCAGGACGTGATCTGTACCGCTGGCGTTGCCCGTCTCCACACCACGATAAGCCCTACAGTCCTCAACAGATGAGTTCCAGCGCGAACGGACCAAAATATGATCCAGCTGGTGTGCAGTGCGTCCGTCCTTAGAATACCATGTTAACAAGTGTCTCCTAGGATGCTGCAAGCGCGTGTTCGTCACTGTCAGACGGTTAAAGCTGGCGAAATTAAGCATGCGCTCACCATTTTCGCAACGTGTTCCGAAACTAAACTTGCCGATAATCCGCTGTGTAGTAACGTCCGGTTCGCCTGTACGGGCATTCCAGTCACCAGGAATGATCAGCATGTCGCGCCTAGGGATTTTATCTACGGCCTTTTGTAATTCTTCCTAAAATGCGTCCTTGGATGCATCGTCGGTGGGCATGGTAGGCGCGTAAACAGACAAAACACTCAGGTTGACCGGTTTTCCACGGAAACGCATAACCAAAATTCGTGGTGAAATGGCTTCCCATAACGTTAGGGCATTTTGAGCCTTCGCATCAAGCGCAATCGCAACGCCGTGTAGCCCGGAGTTGTCAGTGGGTCCACTGTGGTACAACCAGTAGGAGATGTCTCTCCCTGGAATCTTGATACGAATGCAGCCAGTGCCCGGGATTCTTACCTCCGACAAGCAGCCTATACTCACGCCATAGTCGCAGAGACTGCGCATCGTGATGCATTGGCTACCGGGATCGAGGAGCGTTCTGACATTCCAACATGAGATAAACAACGGGGAGCGGGTATTAAGGGACCCAGCTTGCTTACTTTTCACCCCAGCCGCTGGGAGAGCATGAGGCGCGTCGCGTACCGGGAACGCCGTAGCATTAGCGATAGGTTGTAATAGTTCGTGATTCATGAAGTGTCTTGGGAATTTGGGTACAAAGCAGCGTCCCCAGCACCACTCGGCGTTTGTTCGAGTCAACTTCTCTAGCCTTTGCACAACCAAGTGCGACCTGCAAGGCAGCAGGGAGTTGACAGAAAGAGGTGGTGTGCACCAACTAACCGTCTACGGGACTCTGCCCCAGATTTTTCCTCAGGGTTTTCTCCCGAAGCCTTTCCCGCGATTGGGTATCCCGCAAGGCAGCGGAGGTTTAAAATAAGGGTTTTCCTTCCCCTAGATGAAATGCCTTCCCAGGCTAACGAGCTCCATCTGCCCGAAGCAAACTGGTTTTCAGGCGCCAGTCACTCGCCCTCGCCCCTTCTCCTGTTGGTAGAAGCAGTTCCGCCGGGCTCAGAGAGCCACTCGTGCAGGCCAGAAGCTGGACTTGGTTGTCAGAGGCTATTTGAGACGCACGCCATATGGGAGCATTTTATAGACAGTGGGAGCTTATCCCCACTGCCACCCCCGGCTATGACAACCTTTGGAACATTCTCCCTTAGTTTGAGGATAGGTGGCTGACAAACCATATTCCATAACTGGCCTCACGTATGTGCAGTAATCGCCGAAAACGACCGACTAATAGCCCACCATGCGCGGTTTGCAGCAGCAGCTTTTCTATTCGTATCCTCCTTGGATTTAAGCGTCCGAGTCACAATTGTACCCAGGTCACGTTCAGTATCAACCCACTTCAGTTGATGATCCCCGAGGAAGTACGCAACTTCAGGCGTCCTTGGCCATAAAAGCATTACAGCGCATTTCTGTCGGTTTACAGGAAGCTGCCATTTTACCGTCCAATCAAGCAATTTGTTCAATTCGTTCTGGAAAATGGTATGTATGAAAGCACAAGCCTGATCCAGGCAAAGTGCCGCACAGCCAGAGACTGCACGTGGGCTAAAATACTGTCAGGTTGCCCAGGCCTAGACAGATCTGAGGAAAAAAAGAACAGGACATGGTGGTGAGACTCCAGCCTGTTTCAGCATTCAGCTCACTGCCTCTGGCCAATCAAATTAGCACGGTGTTAGCCGCACAGCACGATTGCACATCCGTGCAGAACGTAGGTAATCAGCATCAAGTCCACACTGCTTCTGCTAAAACCTCTAAAGGTCTTGGCGAATGAAACGTAGATGGTGACTCGTCCTCATAGGATGGCAAACCCACCCATTTTGTGTGGAGCAAGCGTAAGTGCAATCCTCATCTGTGCGCAACTTTGCCGATGTTGCTTTCTCGCTTGCACTCTTTTGACAAAACGATTTGTTCTGACGATGCCATGAGTGTTTATGAACTCATAGAGGTCCAGACGTTACCGCAACCGTCTACTATAATAAGTGATAAGGGCAAAATGAGAGTAGAAATCATGCGTCTTCCTTTACAATGCGCCGGAACAAACAGCGGATTCGGCGATAGACAGGATAAAGCAGGAACGCGATTTCCTGAATGTTGCTTTTGCCCTTTTTTTGACGAACGGGAAAAGTGTTACGATACCCACAGCATTTCGTCTAGGCCGCAGGCAAGCGCCGGGTGAACGCACCAGATCATTAAGGATTGTGTTAGACTACGCTGAGCAAGTGAACTTGCTGTAAAAGAGGGGTTACAGGTTGAAAAGAAGCGAACTTCGACTCTAGCGTGCTCTTTCCGGAGGACAGTGTGAAGATTCCAAAATCTACTCAGGAGATTAGCAAGCGCAAGCGAAACGAACTTGCGCATTGTGGAATTTCGTGTTGTGAGGAGGAAACAAAAAGTTCGTTGGGAGCATCTGACGATATGACTTCAAACTTATTGGACGTAGTAGTTGACGTGGGCCTCGTATAGCATCTTTCCCATCCGACCAGAGTATGTATGTATATATGAAATAAAAATCCTGATTCAGGCAAAGTGTCGCACAGTTAAAGACTGCACGTGGGCTAAGATACTGTTAGGTTGGCCAGGCCTAAACAGATCCGATCAAAGTAGGACCTGATCGATGTGAGTCCATTTTGGATTAGCATTCATTCTAATACCGACCGATGTTATTTAGCTTTAGACTGAAGCACCAATTAGTTGTAGCTGGGCACCAGACCCCATTTCCAGAAAGAATTTCGCGAATGTATCCGCGGATCATGCGGTTCCATTGACAATAGAAACTGATGCACCTGACGTCGCAATCGCCGCAACGATTAATCAGAGTGGTAGACTAGTAGCTTTCTTCTCACGAACGTTGAATAACAATAAGCAGCACCACTCGGCTATCGAAAAAGAAGCGTGTGCAATCGTTGAGGCTGTCAAGAAATGCAGGCATTATCTTAAACACCGCCCATTCATACTAGTGGCAGACCAGCGTTCCGTCTCCCTTATGTATGACAATAAACAGCGTGGTAAAACTAAAAACGACAAGATTCAACGTTGGCGTTTAGAGTTGTCAGAATACTACTATGATGGGATTTACTGACCAGGCCGACAGAATTAAGCAGTGGATGCACTTTCACGCGCCACCATTAATACAACTGCGTCAGCTACATGAGAACTTATGCCACCCGGGAGTCAGCCGCTTCATGCACTTCGTTCGTGCACGAAACTTGCCTTACTCCTTAGATGAGGTCCGTAAAATCACTGCTGATTTTAGTGAAATAAAGCCTCAATACTTGAAGCCTGCACGCGCCCAATTGATAAAGGCAACCCAGCCTTTCTAAAGACTCAGTCTTGATTTCAGAGGGCCACTACCATCAACAAGCCGGAACCGCTACTTGCTAACAACCATCGATGAAAATTCCCGCTTCCCATTCGCTTTTCCTTGCCCTGACATGACGTCACAAACTATCATCAACTGCCATCGGGTAGTTTTCATATTTGGCACGCCAGGTTTCATATACTCCGATCGCGGTCCCTCTTTCATGTCTACTGAACTAAGACAATTCTTCCACAACAATAGCATCGCCACTAGCCGCACAACGCAATATAATCCAAAGTGCAACGGACAAGTTGAACGGCTCAATGGCACTCTATGGAAGTCGATTCTACATAATCTGACATCCTGTAGTAACCTTACTAGCCAATTGAAGACGGCGTAGGCACCTACTTCGGTGTAGGCAACCGGGTAGTATCATGCCTACGTTCAACGATGACGATGATGACAGCGCTTTGTACCCCCCCTTCTCGCTTTGTACATCTCATTGTTTATGTTAAACGGCACCATATCTGTATCAGATTGTACAACTATAATAATAATAATAATTGAAGACGGTCATTCTGGATACGCTGCACTCAATTCCGTGGCTACTATGCACCAATAATAATAATCAGTCCTATACTGTTTTCGCTACCTTCAAAACCCCAGAACATAGAAAGCCAGCGGAAGAAGAGCTCATTCAAATTAATTCCGCGGAATGCAGACCAAGATGGGTCGATCGAAGACGTATTCTAGTAACGCACATGCAAGTGGGCCCAAAACTAAGTCCTACCACAACCAAACACAAACGGGGAGAATATAGGAGGGCATCCTTCTAACGAATAAAACAAGCCCCTGCCTGATCGACCAAAGTTCGCAACGGAGAGAAATGGCCATTGGGTAAGGCATGTTGTACCTTGGCAACAAACCCCATCTGCACTAAATTCAAATTGTCTGACTCGCCATGACAACCAACTTCCGTCGTTCCCACTATGCACATTCCCACGATTATGGTGTACCCTCACACGTTCACTCTGTTGTTGCCATATAAATACAAACCATGTCCACGGTCCAAATGCACACACTGGGCACTTGGATCTTGGGCTTCCGATCAACGTTCCATTTCGGTTTTGTTTGGTTTTCCTGACTGTTTGGTTAAGAACAACGCATAGACTGATGGAACGCAACGACTGTCTCTGCTGCAACATCGACGATACACCCATCATAACACATTTCTTCACGAACTCTGTCCAGAAGGCGTCAAGGCCAAACTTTTCCGGCACAGTCCAATTGTTTGCAAAGAGTTCGAATAGAAGACGATAGTCGGTCACATATCGCTTTGTATGTACGCAAGTAAGTAAACAGTGGCCAGTTTCTTCTGATGCGTTCGGGGGATGGTAGATAGTCAATAGTCAATAGTTTTATTGTGGTAATAAAAGCTGATAGCTTGTAAGAAACCACTGGGTGGTGTGTACAGAGGGTCGCATAAAGCGTGCTAAAAAGCATACATGAAGAGATAAAAAACGGAGTCAAATAGGCCTTATAGCGGGCCATGTTCGCGTATAGCATACACCTTGATTGGACATTTGTGGCTTTTTATAGGGAGAAGTGTCAGCCCAAGACACATTCCCACCACGTCCTCCAGTGCATGACGGACTTGCGGACGGTTGCTTTGGCGTGAGCAACGTTGATGCTTGCAAGCTGGGGAGAAAAAACTGGAAAAATGTTAGTTATTTATGGATATGTGAGTGGTATGTAGTATAATGGGGTAGAACGGAATGGCGAAAGATAAACAAGTCATTTGAAAGTTGATTGCCAAAGGTGTTCGTCTAGACGTTGCTTAAACGAAGACAGTGACTCAGCATGTACCACCTCCGGCGGGAGAGCGTTCCATACACGGCATATGCGAAGGGGTAGGAAATACCGTCGACTGTTCAATCGGCTGTTCTGATGAGCAATCTTGAGATTGTGCCCACGATGAGTACGTCGATTGGATAGAGGCATCAAGGACTTGCAAGGGTGGTGATTCTCTGTGAGAATGCGAAAGGTCAAAAGCAAATCACCGCGGAGGAGTCGGTAGCGGATTGAGAAGAGGCCGCTATACTGCAGCCGTTCTTCGTAGGACATGTTTTGAAGGCCGTTAATAAGCTTAGTTGCTCGCCGTTGTGGCTGTTCGAGGGCGTGCATGTCTTGTTGGAGCCACGGATGCCACGCACTGACTGCATATTCCAGCGGGGGGCGGATGTAGGCGGACAGTAGCTGTGGGAAGAGTCGTCGGTCAAAGCGTCTGAAAAGTCGCCTCAGAAGACCAACACTGTGGTTTGCGGTTCTTGCAGCCTTGTTGCACTGGCTGGAGCAGCCCAAGTCGTGCTGTACGATGACGCCGAGGTCGCTTACCTGGTCCACATGGCGCAAAAGTTCGTCCCCCAAGTGATAAGCGTAACGAACAGAGTGTCGAATGGTCAGAATGTGGCATTTTTCTGAGTTGAACGGTAAATTGTGTTCTAATGACCACTGATAGAGGCGGTCGAGGTCACGTTGCAGGATTTGATGATCTTCGAAGCTAGATATACGACGCCAAACCTTGAGGTCATCCGCGAAGAGTAAAAATGAGCTTGATAAGATCATGCTGATATCATTGATGAATATAAGGAAGAGAGTGGGTCCGAGTACGGATCCCTGCGGAACCCCACTGGTTACCGGGAAACAGTCTGAATAGGCGTCTTTGACGCGCACACACGATGTGCGATCTTGCAGAAATCGGCTGATCCACGTCAACAAGGGGTCATCGATTCCGTAGTGGCGTAGCTTTTGAATGAGAATAAGGTGATCAACTCTATCAAAGGCTTTCGAAAAATCCAGGTATGCCACGTCAACTGCCACCCGGCAGTCCACGGCTTTCGTCCAATCGTCCCTGGCCAACAGGAGGTTGGATAGGCAGGAGTGTCCTGGCCGGAAACCATGCTGTTCATGAGCAAGGATGTGATTTTCCTCAAGGTGGCGTGTGATGGTGTCAGCTATAATACTTTCCATGACCTTTGAGATCACAGACAGCAGGGTCACCGGGCGGTAATTAGCTGGTAAGGTGCGGTCGCCTCCTTTAAAGACCGGAGTGATCAAGCCTTGTTTCCAAGTTTGTGGGACTTCAGCTGAGTCGAGTGAACGCTGGAAATATAGCGCCAGATCGTTTGAGATATATGCTGCGACTGCATTCAAAGCCTTTGGGTGTATGTGATCTATACCCGGGGAGCTATTCTGTCGCAGGTGGGTCAATTTGTGGTAGACGGCGTCGCGGCTGAAGATGATTGAGCTCAATGAAGGCACAGGAGACACTGGTGCAAGTATGACTACGGACTTAGGGGCAGCACGAAAGATGGGAGCGTACTGCGCGCCCAAAGTGCTGGCGACTTCTTCAGGTGACGTGGATAGACCCGAGGGTGTCTTGAGCGAAGGGATACCTGTTTTCACTTTCCTCCGAGCGTTGATCTCCTTGTATAGCAGCTTCGGGTTGTCTAGAAGTCTCAAAGTTAGCTGTTGTTGGTAAAGGAATTGATCATTGCGTTTGAGAGATGTACACTGGTTTCGCAATAATCTGTAGAATTCCCAGTTCTCTGAGGTGGGGCATCGAGAGAAAGTATGCCATGCAAGGTTCCGTAGTGCCATCATTTTTTTGGTCCGGCTTCTAATTGTCGGTCGGTCGCGTTTTGTTGGTATTGCCTTCATGGTCGATGATAGGTCAAGTAATGTGTGCCATCGTGTAACAAAACAACTCCAAGCAGTATCAAGTTGCGTAGTATGTAGCAAGTCCCACGTGTTCGCGGCAACAAGCTCACGCAGTAGCGTGTAGTTCGTAATCCTCCTAGTAGTGGCGTCCGGTATCCCCTCATAATGAGAGTAGCAGAGGTAGTTAAATATCAGCACGGCATGATCAGCATGACCCAGTGGTGGTTCGATCATCATGTTTTCGACCATCAGTTCTTCGTTGGTGAGTATCAGATCGAGGGTAGACGGGATCTGGTGGCCGCAGAATCGTGTCGGTTCGTTGACATGGCTGTACAATGGATGGGTAGCAATCAATTCTGATAAGTCACGTCCAAACTGATGGCTGGGCGAGCCTGACGATACACCCGGAGAGTTGAAGTCTCCCATTATGAGGACATGCGTGAAGTGTTGAGAAAGTCCGAGTCGGATGGCAGTCAGCAAAGAAGAGTCTGTATGAGAATCCGCATTTGGAGGGCGGTAGATCACACCCAACAAGGCTACATCGTCGTGCTGCAAGAAAACTCTACACCACAAAGTGTCAGGAACAGACAGATCAGGGTTCTCGATCTCTTCACAGCGTAGTGCTTGATTGTAATACAGTAGGACACCTCCACCTCTAGTCTTACGATCAATGCGGAATGACAACATGTTTGGGAGCATTAGTTCAGTTTCTAATATGGTTGGGGTCAACCAGGTTTCTGTGATGGCAATGAGATCAAAGTTTTTTGTCGAATGAAGCAGTTTTAATTCGGAGAATTTGTTCGTGAATCCTCGGATGTTCGTATAGCAACAGGACAGTGTATGGCGGTTGCGTTGGGCGTCGTGAGGTGTACCACCTAGGAAGCCGATCCGGAAGGGATCGGCTGTGGTAGGTTTTTTGAGGCGGCTGCTTCACGTAATTCCGGTTGTTCGACCTCGGGTGTTGGGTCGGTAATTTTCGTCTCGGGTCTAATCCGATTGGTATCGATAGACGAACGAAGGCGAATTTCTGATGGAGCTTTCCATCGGTTCGCGTACCAACATTCGAGCGCCGACGTGACCATACATTCCGACTGGAATGTTATTTTCGTAATTCGGGGGGCATTGCCTTTATAGTTCGGTGACTTGGGTAGGCGTTTTAGCGACGTTGTGAGTGTGGCGGTTATGTCAGATTGTTGCTGTATAAAGCGCCATTGCTCACAGTCGTGAATGTTGTTTTTGGATTCGTCGGCGTCGGAAAGCTCAGGAATGCCGTGTACGTATATACTACGTTTGTCATTATCCTGCTTCCAGTCAAATGACGGCTTTTTCTTGGCTTGCCGTGCTGCCCATGGTAGATCGGCGAAGATGCGGATTGGAGTAGGGGATTTGCGAAGTACGTACGTGGAGAGAAGCACGGTTTCAGCTGCTTCAACGGACTTTAGTGTGACACGCAGAAGTCTGGGTTCTCCTAGGTGAGACGAATTCGGAGGCCTGGACAACCGCACCACGCTATCGGCTTCCGAGGAAACCTGAAGGGTACGACAAATTTGATCCCATTGCGAAACGTCTTCGGATAGACGTTCTTTAAAACACGGCGACTTGGATTCGGGCACGTTTGTGCAGATCACCGTCATTCTACCATCGCGAGAATTCTGCTTAGGGTTTTTCTGTTGGTTAGCAGAAGGACGTGTTGCATCTATCGCTGGGACTAATGGTAGCTTCGAGATACGGGGATCAGTTTGTACACGAGGTGACGCAGCAACGACTTTGGAGTAGCCAAGCTTGGTGGCGATCTTGGGGCGGATATCGTCCTTAATAGAATTAGGTGGTGATGAACAGGTCGTAAACTTCGAAGGAACAGCAACCCTTTTCAACTCGGACTGTTGACGAGTACACAGAGAACCATGGCTGTTTTCTAACCGGAGCAGTCTACTTTCAAGAGATGCAATTTTCTGAGACTGTGCAACTTGAACTTGAACTTGTTGGTCTAACAACGATAGCAGACAACGGACAGTTGGGTTTAACGAGCATGCTGCACAGAGCCAAAGCTTACTTGCGTTTTGTTTGTGTTCATTAAAAACAGCGGACGTCAAACCCGAGCAACCAGGATGAAACCAGGAAGAGCAGATGCTACATTCTATCCCTTCAAGAACAGGGGTGGAACAACCGGCTTTACCGCAATTGACTGTAGCTTCAGACGGCTTTTGGGGTTCAGGAGCTTTTCTGCGTGCATTTTGTTGCAGTGAAGAATTCCCGAGACTACTCTCAGTAACTTTTGATCTACGAGCAACCATTATCTAGAAAATTTGTTACGAATGAAAAAAACAAATTCAGGAGAGCAAAATTTCACGTTGATTTCAAATCGCGCGCGATGTCAAGGCCAATAGCGCAGAATTACTTCCTTAGAGGCAAGATCCAGAGTAAAAAATAACATTTTGGGTAAGGCCGTTACAGTGGATAATATATCTGCAGTGAGCCAGGTACCGGTTAGCGCAATAAGATCGAAAGTTTCGGGAAAATGTAAGAGACTTAGTTTCGAATGATTCGTAAGAAGGCTTCGGGCATTTGTGTAGCAGCATTTTAAGGATTATTGTGCAGTAAAAGTGTGTCTGTAGTGTCAATCTTTATGCGATCGGATTCGAGGTTTTGCTCAAGTGTATGAGAGGAAGTGGAAATATTTTCCGGACTTGGCGTCGGATCCACATACCGTACCTGCTTCGTACATGATTGATTCAAAACTGAGCGCATGCGGATTTAAGATGGTGCATTTCGTCTATGATTATACTGAATGGTGAGGAAAGTGGGAATCATTTCTTTATACAGGAAAGTTGCCTTCACAATATGGGGACAGTTTCTTTGTAATCTGAAGATTTTGAGAGGCGTTTTAGGGAGACCGTAAGTGGGTCGGTCAAATAGAGTTGTTGTTGGATGAGGAGGCACTG
This sequence comes from Atriophallophorus winterbourni, assembly GCA_013407085.1. Taxonomy (NCBI): domain Eukaryota; kingdom Metazoa; phylum Platyhelminthes; class Trematoda; order Plagiorchiida; family Microphallidae; genus Atriophallophorus; species Atriophallophorus winterbourni. Next base: position 15,821 of record JACCGJ010011126.1, on the reverse strand, counting down.
ATCGTTGGCGTGGCTAAAATTTTTAGACTCGTCAGGATCTCTTAACTCTGTAATACTATAAATGAACACGCTACGCTAATCAACGTAGGATTTCCAGTCACGAAATGCGCTTTTTGACCTGGTGCATCAGGGAAAATGCGTATCGCGGGTGATTCTCCCGTTAGCATGTACCGAGAGTAGTATCGGCTGAGTCAAGTGATGGAAGCGTCACACGAAGCAGTCTGGGTTAGCCTATGTGGGGTGAACCTGTATGCTGTGATAAGCGTGTAAGCACTACCGCTTAGGCTTTGACTTGGATTAGGTCACATGATATTCCACTGTTGCTGATCACCGGACTGGCGTGCCTTAAAGCACGGAGATCCGATCTCATGGACGTTAGTGCGGGATAACAAACCTTGTCGCGCAAGTTGAATATATTCGGTTGTGAAAATGGAAAATGGTATTATCAGCAGAAGAGCTTACTGTATCCCAAACATTCAGATCATCAGCGAAAAGTAGACAATTCATATTTAATGAGTCGGGGAGGTCATTAACATATACTTTAAAAAAGTAACGGCCCGAGAACAGATCTTTGCGGAACCCCGGAAATTGGACGTGTAACCTGTGATTTGACTCCGTTAACCTTGACCTGTGTATAACGGTCAACAAGGAAGTCTTCAATCCAAGTTAGAACAGGTCCCTTTACACCACGAGCACGGAGCTTGAGCAATAGAGGTTGAAATGGAACACGGTCAAAAGCCTTACTGAAGTCGATGAAGGCAGTGACTACCGGGTGACCCAGATCAAGTTCAGCACACCAGTGCTCACGATCAGTGATGAGATTGGATGCGCATGATCGTCTTGGCGTAAAACCATGCTGAGCAGATGTTAGCTGACTGGTTGTAAGGAGAAAATCTTCAATCTGTTTTTTCAGCAGTCGTTCCAGAGTCTTCACAACTACCGAAGTGAGAGTAACCTATCGGTAGTTAGCCAGATCACTGGTTTCACCGCCCTTATACATTGGTTTAACAATGCCGTACTTCCAATCTTTAGGTAACCTACCATACCTCAGGGATAAATTGAAGATTAGCACCAGTGCTTTATGTATGATACTCGACAATACCTTTAAAAGCATTGGGTGTATATCGTCCGGGCCAGGTGCTGAGTGTACATCGAGTCGTTCTAGTAAATACTGCACCATCTCTGGCGAGATCGAGATATCCGGCATTTCGGCGTTGCTCTCATGAAGCAGAGGAATAGGAAACGTCTCCTCTGTGTAAACCCAATTGTACTGAGCGGCGAGAAGAACTGCTTTACGTTCATCTTCGTGTTCAGTCGAACCTCCCATAGATCTCAAGCAAGGTACTCGTTGAGAAGCTTTCGTTCGTTATGTACGCAAACAAGCGTTTCGGCATCGAGTTGGCTTCGTCCACCAAGTGAGTTTCATAGTTCTGCCTTTTTTCTTTTTTGAGGTAGGTGCACTTGTTGCGGATAACTTTGTAGGTTACATAGTCATCGGTGCATCCACTAGAACAAAACTTCCGCCATAACCGCCTTTTTACCTTCATGTATTTACGAATAACGTTATCAAACCACGGCGGTCCCTTAGCGGGGGATCTTCCATTCATCCATCGGGCATGATTTTCAAGCGATCTTATTGTTGTGTATTCTTATATGCTTACATTATTGTAATTCGCATTCTATTCTATCTATCTATACTAACTATTCTATTGTTCGTTGTTTTAGCTCTTCTAATGAATAAAGCCTAAATCAAGGCAACTCTCCTCTTCTCAATCATTCTGAAAGTCACACGTTTGTTTGGAACATTACAATTTATTCATCAGAAGCTATTCAATGGATCGATTTCTCCGTCCCCAGTTCACCTTCTGCTGCAAATGAGTGGGTTCATTGGTTCGCTACATTCTCAAATTTCCTCACTTCAATCGAAACTCATAAGCCAGACAAGTTGAAAACTCTGATTAACTATGTTTCTCCATCTGTTTTTGATCATATTATCGATTGCACAAACTATGAATCTGCTGTCACAACTTTACAAAGTATCTATGACAAACCTGAAAATGAAATATTCGGTCGTCATATGCTATGGCGTTTTTCTGTAAACATTTTTGTTTGTATCAATCAATGTACACTTTTTGAATTGTACCCGGATTTTACGAATATAAATTTTCGTTTGCTCGGAGTTGCCCTTCTCATCTCCTTTGATACCCGTACTGCGTGCTTGGAGTTCTGACTGTGGATTGTGGAAAGATTGCTTGCCTGCTATAAAAGGACTGCTCCATATTTCAGCCGCACCTAATTCTTGGATTTACCGCGGTGATAATACTTTGACGTTTGGACCCGAATAGTCAATTGCCAAGCTGGGGAGAATCGTTTCCAATTCAATCGAAGAATTATTGTGAGTGGTTACCTTTTTACTTTTTACATACATACTGTAATTTCACGTAGCCTGAACCACCACAAATTGGTGAGCCCGATTATTTTCGCTATAGCATACTCCCCACTATTTTGATTTTGTAGCATATTTTTACATTTTTTCATCAATATGGACAGTATTCCACAGGCAGCACCTATCCCAGCAGATATTGGTCATTTATCACTTCCTGAGTTTGGCGTAGCTAACCCTAGATTATGGTTCGCTCAAGTAGAAGCTATTTTCGAAACTCGACGCATTACGAGCCAAAAAGCAATGTACTGTTACGTCATAGGAAGTTTACCACACGCAGTCGCATCTGAAGTTGCTGATATCATATACAACAGACCTGCTGATAAACCGTATGATGTACTGAAATCAGCTTTGATATCGCGTATAGCAGCATCTGATGCGAAAAACTTACGCAAATTACTCTCGGGTATCGAACTAGGTGACAATACACCGTCGCAACTCCTTCGCCGAATGATCGAGTTACAGGGTACAACACCAGTTGGCGAACCGATTTTAAAAGAATTGTGGCTGCAAAGACTACCCAACGATGTTCGAAAAGCACTTTCGGTGGTCGAAGATTACAAGTTAGATAAGCTTGCTGCCATCGCCGATCGAGTGTATGAACATCATAAGCCAACCATTGCAGTAGTACAATCGCCCCATAAATCAACTCCTTCAACTTTAGAATCAGAGATCTCCGAGTTGAACTCGCGACTCGACGAACTTTGCATGCACATACATACTTCACGAAATGATCGATCTCGGTCATCACAGAGACACAGTCCAAATGGACGATATTCACGAAGTCGGAGTAAAGGGCCAGGTCTTTGCTATTACCACCGCAGATTCGGTGAACGCGCCTACAAATGCACCAGACCCTGCAGTTTTGTTCCCAAATCTAACGAGCAGGGAAAACGATTATGCCAGGCAGTAGGAACGGCTGCACTGCCTGGCAACAAAGTTAGCCGTCTCCTTTATATCTCTGACAACACAACGAAATTGCGTTTTCTGGTAGACACCGGTGCGGAACTCAGTGTCATCCCACCTAACGAAACCGAACGCAAGTGTCCGTCGGGATTGACCCTTCAGGCGGCCAACGGTACTCGGATAGCCACTTATGGTCATCGGTCCCTCGCGGTAGACCTGGGCTTACGAAGGTCGTTCCACTGGGTGTTCACCATTGCAGATGTGAAAACTCCGATTTTGGGTGCAGACTTTTTGTCTAATTTCAACCTCGCGGTGGACATGAGCCAACGAAGGCTTATTGATAACACCACGAAGTTAAATTCAATAGGCAAATACCATTACGCACCCATACAGTCTATTCGAGTTTTAACTCCACTCGTCACCCAGACTTGTAAGGAACTCATAGTCCAGTTCCCGGAGATCTTCAAACCACAGTCATTCACAAATGTGGTCAAACACCAGGTCGAACACCACATTGTCACACGTGGCCCTCCAGTTTTTGCCAAACCACGTAGACTAGCTCCAAACAAACTAGCGATCGCCAAACAAGAGTTTGAACATATGTTGGAGCTAGGAATCATCCGCCCGTCGACCTCACCATGGGCTTCTCCACTACATATGGTTGAAAAAAGTACCGCAGATACGTGGCGCCCATGCGGAGATTACAGGGCACTTAATCGCATTACGGTACCAGACCGTTATCCCATTCCACACATCCACGATTTTACGGCGTCCCTAAACTGAAAAACCGTGTTCTCGAAGCTTGACCTAGTACGCGCCTATCACCAAATCCCCGTTGCGAAGGAAGATATCCCTAAAACGGCTGTCACGACACCATTTGGCTTATATGAATTCGTACGAATGCCATTTGGCCTCCGAAATGCCGCACAAACTTTCCAGCGTTTTATGGATCAAGTATTTAAGGGATTGCCCTTCGTATACGTTTATATTGATGACGTGCTAATTGCTAGCAACACATCGAAAGAACATGTTGAGCATCTTCGAGAGGTTTTTCAGCGCCTATCTCAGTATGGGATTGTCGTGAATCCAGATAAATGCATCTTCCATGTGGAAACACTAGACTTTCTCGGTCACCGCATCGATTCCACCGGAATTAAACCCGTTGAACAGAAAGTCTCTGCCATCCGCGATTATCCATGCCCGAGTTCAATCCGCCAGTTGCGCCGATTTTTGGGCCTAGTTAACTACTATAGACGATTCATTCCTCATTGCGCGAAGTTAGCTCAACCGCTTACAGATTTACTTCGCTGCAAAGAAAGAAATTTTTCAATGAATCCACAAGCGATCGAAGCTTTTGACGCGCTTAAATCCGCCCTTGAGCAGGCGACAACTCTGACTTATATATCAGCTGAGACAGATGCTAACTTATCGCTTGTTACCGACGCATCAAACGAAGCGGTAGGTGCAGTACTCCAACAAGAGGTCGATAACACGATTAGACCCCTAGCCTTCTTCTCACGCCGACTACAGCCAGCGCAGACACGATATAGTACCTTTGGCCGCGAGCTCCTCGCTGTTTATTATTCCATTCGCCATTTCCGGCATTTACTCGAAGGTCGCAGTTTTACGGTTTACAAAGACCACAAACCGTTAACGTTTGCACTCGCCACAACTTCCGACCGTTATTCACCGCGAGAGATCCGTCAATTAGACTACATCTCCCAATTCACGAGCGACATTCGTTACCTATCCGGCTCGTCAAACACAGTGGCGGATACGTTTTCTCGGATTCAACTGAGTGCCATTGACCTGCCTGGAATCGATTTGGAACAACTAGCACGTTCGCAGCAATCTGATCCGGTACTAAGTCGCTATGAAACTTCAGAGATGGGAAAAATCCGCCGAGTGCCGATACCCGATTCTCCACATTACCTGGTTTGTGACATGGCAACAGGAAAACCGCGCCCGATCGTCCCATCAGACATGAGACGTAGAGTTTTTGACCACTTGCATGGTTTTTCACATCCGGGAGTAAGAGCGACACGAAAATTAATCAGTTCCCGCTACCTCTGGTCTGACATGCATAAAGACATACAACTTTGGACAAAAAGTTGCTTGCGATGTCAACAGAACAAGGTTCAGCGACACACTATCAGCTACCCTGGTACGTTCCCACCAGTTACTGAACGTTTCCAACACGTGCATTTGGATCTCGTGGGCCCACTAGCAGTCTCTAACGGATGTTGCTACATACTTACCTGCATTGATCGTTTTACGCGTTGGCCAATGGCAGTAGCAATCCCTGATATCAGTGCAGAAACTGTTGCTAAAGCTTTTGTTCAGCACTGGATCAGTAATTTTGGCGTACCAAACACCATCACTACTGACCGAGGTTCCCAATTCCAATCAACGCTTTTCAAGGAACTGAACAACATGCTCGGTACGAAACACATTCAGACTACAGCCTACCACCCTTCTTCGAACGGCTTAGTCGAAAGATTTCACCGCCAACTAAAAGCCGCACTCATGTGTCATGGGAATACTGAACGTTGGTCCGAGACACTACCCCTAGTAATTTTTGGTATACGTACCACAGTGAAAGAAGACCTAGGGTGTTCAGCTGCTGAAATGGTGTATGGTAGTACACTTACCCTTCCAGGCGAATTCCTGACATCTTCCGACTCACCATTGGACCTTACTGTGCCACAATATGTCAGCCGCCTTCGCAGTTTCATGAAAAACTTACGGGCTACTCCAACTCGACAACATGAGCAACCCTGCTACATCCCACCCGACTTGAATACTTGCGACTTCGTGTTTGTGCGGGTAGATCATGTACGTCGACCGCTACAGCCGCCATACATAGGGCCATACAAGGTAATCAACAGGTATCCAAAATACTTCGTTATTGACCGCAACGGAACACACGAGACCGTCAGCGTCGATCGTTTGAAAGTAGCCTACGTCGAACCGGCACCAGAGGCGAAAGAAAATACCCCGAACGTTGCTCCTCGCTACTCGCAAACAGGATGTCAATCAAAGTCTAGACGAATTTCTACACAAACTCATAAGTCTCGCTCGTGATTGTTGTTTCAAATCACTGACTGCTAAGAGGAATCAAGATGACGCTGTTCGCGATGCATTTATTTTCGGTATTACTTCCCATGCCAACCGTCAACGTCTTATCGAAAATAACTCACTTGCTCATGAACTTGTATTTCAGCAAGCGCGCTCACTTGATCTAGCGCATCAACAATCACAAACCTATCACTCACAAATTTCGGATGTATCTGCAGCAATTTCAAACTCGACACCTCAAGATCCAGAACCTGAGAAACCTGGTATTGCTTCTATGAAGGCCGATAAATGTTATTTCTGTGGATTTGATAGACACCCGTGATACCGCTGCCCTGCACGGGATGCTCTCTGTAAAGGCTGTGGCAAGAAAGGACATTATCATAAAGTTTGTCGTTCTGGTAAATGAGCTACCGCATGTATTTCTCAGCTTACTTTATCTATCACGATTGCTTCAATCCCAAGCAGCTTATCAAGCGCTATTGCACAAAGCGCGCGCGATTTGAAATCAACGTGAAATTTTGCTCTCCTGAATCTGTTTTTTTCATTAGTAACAAATTTTCTAGATAATGGTTGCTCGTAGATCAAAAGTTACTAAGAGTAGTCTTGAGAATTCTTCACTGCAACAAAATGCACGTAGAAAAGCTCCTGAACCCCAAAAGCCGTCTGAAGCTACAGTCAATTGCGGTAAAGCCGGTTGTTCAGTTCAGTTCAGTTCAGTTCAGTTTGCACAGGACAGTATGTGGCTAACGAGCCAATCGAGCGTCCAGAATTTCTTTCGGTGGAAAGCTGCAGAGAAGCAACTACCACTGCCAAAGCGTTTTTTCTTATTGTGATTTGGATATCCTCGACGATCGCGCCGCCAAGGGATAAGCCAATCGAGCGTCCAGAATTTCCGTCTGTGGAAAGCTTCAAAGGAGCTCCCACCACTGCCAAAGTTGGTTCATTTTCCTCTGGTATTCTCGTCGTATGCGAAGGTACGTCCGATGTTTTCCAAGACGTCCTCTGGTCCCAGAATTTGTAGCTGCGACTGAGAAAACGGAAAGGTTTTCTCTTCACCAAGCCGGTAAGAGGTTAGCTATGGAAAATTGGTGCGTACATTTAAAACATGACATTTAAAACGAGGCATTATATAACAGGATTTTTTTGTTTTTTTTTCAAAAAAATTGTGGTCAAGACCATATAATTTCAAAATGAACAAAAAATGGACAATTCTGACGACAGACAACCTGCATATTCACGGGAAAAAGTCTGGGAAAAGCCCAAGCCACAAGGCATCTAAACCCCTTTTGAATGCACCTATTGATATGCAAGCTATTAGTTCCTCAGGCAGCTTGTTCCAGAAGCTTACCACTCTTTCACTGAAAAAGTGTTGCCTAAGATTCAGACGGCTGTGGTTTTTCGCGAGCTTCAATGTATGTCCTCTAGTTGAGGGGTTGATCGCTCGAGAGAACAGGATTTGACAGCCCTCGTCGCCTAAGCCTTTCAGGATTGTGAAAGTTTCTATGAGGTCACCCCGTAGACGCCGACGCCGAAGGGAGAAGAGACCTAAAGAAATTAGACGTTCTTCGTAGGGTTTTCCAAACATACCTTCAACCATTTTGGTAGCCAGTCGTTGGACTCTTTCTAATAGTAATATGTCCTTTTGAAAGAAGGGGCTCCAGGCTTGCACGCAGTATTCTAAATGCGGCCTGACAATCGCCGTATATAAAAGGATAAACACTTCCGGCGTTCTACATGTCAGAACGGATTTAAGCCTAAAGAGTTCTCCTCTAGCTCGTTGTGCAGCGGTGGCACACTGCGCAGCCCATTTGAAGTCAGCTGTTACGACTATACCCAAATCCTTAATCCTTTGAATAGATTGAAAGTCGATCCTACTATTATTCGCAGTTACTGTAATTCTGTCGACTGCTGCAGACAACAGATGACATTTACTATAGTTCAGAGGAAGATCCCAATCCTGCGACCATTTAATGACCTTTTCAATATCTCTCAACAAATCACCGTGATCACTGGATCCGGTGAATTTGACATCATCGGCAAACATGTAGCAGGGACATGACAACTGCGATGCGAGATAATCGATGAAGATCAGAAAAAGTATTGGGCCTAATACTGAACCTTGTGGGACCCCACTGGTAACTGTTGCGAATTCAGAGGTAGTATCGCCTACACGGACCTGGAAGGATCTATCACGAAGAAAACTGGTTATCCAGTCGTGAAGCTTACCAGATATGCCTTTGGCCGAGAGCTTCAGCCCTAGGAACCTGTGACTAACCGAGTCGAACGCCTTACTAAAGTCTAAGTAAAAGACCTCTACCCGTCCGCCTTCATCCAGTGTCTTAGAAACTCGATCTAAAAAGCATAAAAGATTTGAGAGACACGACCTTCCTTTAAGAAAGCCATGTTGAACCGTGCTTAATGATGAATTGTGCACGAGGTGGCTGCACAATCGATCCCTGATTAGTCTCTCCAAGGTTTTACATAAAACACTAGTCAAGCTTACCGGTCGGAAATTCTTAACTATGTTTGCGCAACCTCCCTTTGGAATGGGTACGACAATGGCTTTCTTCCAGTCATCTGGTAGGATGCCTTTGCAGAACGATTCGTTATATAACTCACACAGAGGCCCTGCTAGTACCGTAGATATTTCCTTTACAATTTTAGGATGCACATCGTCAGGTCCGGCGGATTTATTTCCGTCTAGATTCTTTAGGACCCGTGCGACATCATCCGTGCAAAAAACTACTTCGCTTAGTGAGGCACCCATTTCCGTATTAAGAGTTGGGACTGAGTGAATCGCATCCCCGCCATCCATTCTATGTACGCTACGAAAATAATCCAGCAAAGCTGCTGCCTTTTCGGGGTCAGAATTGGCTTTCTGGCCATTGTCTAATATAGGGTACCTATGTGCTCCCTTGTCTTACCCTTAGACTGAACATAACTATAATACTTCTTAGGGTACTTTTTAGCAGACTTCGCCAGGTAAGTTTCGTAGCATCGCTTAAGCTTCCGTTGTAGCTTTACTGTGTTGTTCCTCGAAGCCTTATAGCACGACCAATTTCTATAGGTTGGCAAGGCTGTGTATCTCCGCCAGTGTCTGTCGCGCCTAATAATGTTGCGTCGCACCGCAGGAGTCCACCAAGGTGGCTTGTTCTTTAGCCGTATAGGTCGGAAAGGACAGTAAAGGTCTTGAAGACTTAAAATATTGCGCTTAATAACCGACCATTTACTTTCGATGTCATTGGTTTCAGAGAACCAGTCACATCGTAAAGCGGAAAGCCGCACAGCATTCCAGTCAACTCGATTTAGATTACGCCTGTATTTGACTGGTGGCTTATGAAAACAGAGAATTGCCTGGAATATTATGGTGACATGGTCACTTTTCCCTAAAGGTGAGTCGTAAGAGAGGTTTTGGACATCTTTAGGACTTTAGACAAAAGTAGGTCCAGTGTAGATGGTGAATGTCCATCTCTGTACCTAGTTTTCTCACTTACGTGCTGATGAAGCGCACTGGAGTGCATCCAATCGAGATATACCTGGGAAATTCTATCACAGGTTGTCTGAGTGTCCCAGTCAATACCCGGTAAGTTGAAGTCACCTATTAAATAGACTCGTGGGGCAGTTTTGAGCAACCTGGTGAGAAGTTCCCTAAGTTCCTGGTCCTCCTCCTCAGAAGCGCCGGGTGCCCTGTATAAGCAGCCTAACGCAAAAGAAAGCTTACCGTCTGTGACGATTGTCGAGACCAGCTGGATGCCGAAGGTGGCCATTTTGATGCCAGAGTCTTGGTATTTAATACCATGTTGTAGTAGTATTATAGCTCCTCCTCCGCGTCTACCATCTGGTCTATCCGATCTGATGGCTGTATATGTCGAAAGAAGATCAACTGGAATAATGTCTGCATCTTGAAGCCAGGTCTCTGATATACCTAGGATCCTAGATTTACTATTGGAGGCTTTCTGCATTAATTCCAGCCATTTACTACGCACGCTGCAAGCATTTGTGTATAGAATGCTCACAGCATTTCGATGTACCCCGCCTAATTTCGGACAACCCTCGGGCGCAAAACCCGAGGTATTACCAAGTTTTTTGGAATGTCCAAATTAGTGCTGTGTGGAGAATCTACGTCGCTGGAAGGTTTTGGCGTAGAAGTTCTTAATGCAGGAGCGTTGAGCGCATACGAAGCGAGGCTTTCGTTTGCTGCATCACAACTTAGCCACGATTCGTCCCCTATATTTTCAATCACCACTTGAGCGTTCTTGATTGAAATATCCGCTGTTGCGGAGTTATTCAATCGGCGCTTATCAGGGTTGCTCTTCGGTTTTGCTACTTTGCTACCCGAACGCTGGAACGCAAAATAATTTGCTGAAACTGGGCGGCTATCTGGCACCAATCTATACAAACCATTTGTATTGGTATGTATTTGATCGCCTTTAGAGAGAAACAGGTCTCTGTCTCTCTGATTTCTGAATTCCACCAAGATTGGCCTTGCTTGGTTTCCTTTCTCATACAGACCGATTCTGTGTACCCGAACTATCTGTAGATTGGGCTTAAGGTCTGCCAGACGCAGTAAATTTTGTACGCACTTGCGATCTAAACTGCGTCGTGCTTTAGCCTCCTGTATAAAAGGCTCTTCCTCGTTATGGATCAGAATGTTTCTGGTCTTGGTTTTCAAACTTTTCTCGGGAAAAGTGCCTTTTTTCTGCAACGCTCGCAATTCGCTTCGGATTGGAGCCAATTGCGAGTTAATCGTCGCTAAATTATCAAGACGCGGCTCGGTTTTTTTACTTGTTGGGGAGCGCGGTAACTTTCGAGCTGGCTGACTCTTTTTCTTACGCTGACTAACAACATTGTTGTTAGTTTTACACTGACTTTTCCCCGCAGATTTTCGTACATTCGCAGGCGTATGCAAGATTGGTTTGTGCGATGCTGCAACTTGCGCGTAAGATCTTTGTGTTGGTTCCTGCAATGTTGCGAGTAATTGGGAAACTTGCTTACGATAAGCCTCCCGTGCAACTTCTTTGCATTCTATGCAGACAAATTCGAACCATGTATGGGCTGCATATATGGTGTACTGGTCTTTTGGTATGCCAGAGCACCTTTGGTGCGCCCAGCGTCTGCATGTACAACACTCAATACCTTTGGCTGCATGCTTACCACAACCAGCCTTTAAGCATGGAAAAGTATTTTGAGCCATAATGGAGATATATGAAGTAAATATTTATATCTTAGAAATGCAGGTAATATAGATCGCACTTTCACAGAATCGGCAAAATACGGTAATATTTAATCAGAGCGTGAGAAATACAACCAAATTGAACGTACCGCCCCCTGTTCTTGAAGGGATAGAATGTAGCACCTGCTCTTCCTGGTTCCATCCTGGTTGCTCGGGTTTGACGTCCGCTCTTTTTAATGAACACAAACAAAACGCAAGTAAGCTTTGGCTCTGTGCAGCATGCTCGAAAAACCCAACTGTCCGTTGTTTGCTATCGTTGTTAGACCAACAGTCTAAGAAAATCGCATCTCTTGAAAGTAGACTGCACCGGTTAGAAAACAGCCATGGTTCTCTGTGTACTCGTCAACAGTCCGAGTTGAAAAGGGTTGCTGTTCCTTCTGTCCCGAAAGCGAAGCACACATTGGGGTCGTTGGTTGCTGGAATCTCATCTGTAACTGAAACACCGATGACATTTGCTACAACTGCTGCTTCTGCGGCGATCTCCACTGGTTCTAAGTACACACCCGTACATACGATTCCGGGGATTGCAAAAGACAACACTCGTGCCAAGTTCACAGCAGTGAAGAAAGTGGCCACCGCAACAAGCACCCGTTGCAATGAGGTGCTAACCGTGATATGCACCAATGTGCCAGAGGCAAATTCGCCTTGTTTCAAAACTCGCCAGGTGCAAGATGCACAACAGTGGCAGACGATATGTGACTCAATGAAGGTTTCTGCAGAGGCCGGGAACATTGTACGTCTGTCCAGGCATCATAAATCATTATATATTGGCGAGCCTAGACTATTGCAAATCACCCTAACATCCTTGGAGGATGTTGAATCCGTCTTACTCTCTGCATACACTTTGCGCAACAGCAATTCACCCATCCGCATATTTCCGTACGTGTCATGGGCTGAGCGACAAGCCAAGAAAGAAACGAACTTCAACTGGAAGTTGGAGAATGACAAGAAAAGCGTTTTTATTCATGGCGTTCCAGAACTAAATGACGATGATGCCAATAAAAACACTACACACGACTGCGAGCAGTGGCGTTTCATACAACAACAAAGTAAAATCACTGACACTCTGACGATTGGTTTGAATTGTTTACCTGTTTCCCCAGTTACAAGGGCTCTGGGCCCCGCATACTCAAAGTAACTTTTCAATCAGAATCCATGGTGAATGATGCGTTACAGAGTTGGTACCGATACAAACGTTTTGCACCTCCCGAGATTCGCCTCCGTTCTGCCCTCGATAAAAAGCGAATCGACAAGCTTCAGGGTGATTCTGCCGATAAAAGTGTTGATGCCTCAAAAAACTTAAGCCAGCCGGTCCTATTAGGATCGGCGTAATGGACGCCCAAAACAACTCTGCAGACTCCGCCCTATCGCGCGAGAGCCTGAAGTGTTTCTATGCGAACGCCCAAGGCCTACTCAGTAAACTTCCTGAACTTCGTCTTCGACACGCTGCTCAACACTTCGACGTGATAGCTGTGACTGAGACATGGTTATCATCTTCCGTTGCAGACGCCGAAATTTCACTTCCTGGTATGATTGTCATTCGGAAAGATCGTCCCACCAAGTGTGGTGGAGTTCTTTTGTACCATAACTCCTCACTCCACTGTGAACCACTATCTCACATTCATCTGCAAACCATAGATTCACTGTGGTGCCGCTTGCAGCTTAGAAACAGTGACTCTGCTCTACTGGCTGTGATCTACCGCCCACCAAATGCTCAAACTGTTGCTGATGTCAACCTATTACACTCCTTGCGATTCGCCTTATCAATGCAACATAGTCACGTCTTGTTGATGGGAGATTTCAATTCACCCAGTTTGACTGTTGAACCCTCCCGCGATACTTTTGCTTGGGACCTGCGTGAACTGATAGGAAGTCACCCTTTGTACAATCACGTGACTGAACCGACACGTTTTCGTGGAACTGACACGCCTTCTTTATTGGACCTCTTACTGACGAATGAGGAGTTGATGATTGAGGAAATCTCGAGTGAAACTCCGTTAGGCAAAAGCGACCATATAGTTTTAACTTTTGACTTTGTGTGCTATGCTAACTACCTCAACCGTGAGGACTCTCAGTTACGGACGGTCACTGACTACGGCATTTTCTATGACGTTGTAGCCGCCAATAGCTTCGATTTCATGTTAGAGGACGGTCCGGATTCAGTTTGGCAACATTTTGTTACCAAGTGGCACCAGATGCTAGAGCTTTCTTCAGTCTCAAAACCCGTCCTGCGAAAAACCACCGACACATTCATTCGGAGCAGAACTCGTAAATGGAAGTGCCGCAGAAATGCTGCGTGGAATGAGTTCAAACTGAGACAACTGCCAAATGATTGGGAGTGTTACAGAAAATTACGAAATCATTGCACGGGACTGGTGCGCCAGGATAAATTTGATTATCAAAGTAAACTCACCGGTCAATTCCTGGAAAAGAATAAGCTCTTGTACAAATTTATCAACAATAAACGGAAGGTTCAGACTGGTATCCCTTCACTTACCACCAGTATAGGTTTCACGACGACATCAAAGGGTGCGGCAAATGTTTTAAGATCACATTACATGCCGATTTTCCAAAACACCTCTCTAATTTTCCCCATGCTTTTGACCCCATCATCTCAACATTCTTGTATTATGTTTTCTGCCAGCAAAGTTCGGGAAAAATCATGCAACTTCGACTCAACTCATCACCGGGTATCGACTGTATCACACCGAAAGCATTGTGCGCAGTTGCCGATCAAATTTGCGAACCTCTCGCGGCTTATTTCCAAAAATTGATGGATAACTCTGAAGTCCCTACTGGTTGGAAGGAAGGTATCATCACTCCCATTTTCAAAGGTGGAAGCCGTAGTGATCCTGCCAATTACCGTCCAGTCACCCTTCTCCCAGTGTTATCCAAGGTGATGGAAGCCATTGTTGCCGATGAAATTATGACTTTTGTGAATAGTTCCTATTTCATCGCTGCAGAACAACATGGATTTCGTAAAGGGCATTCTTGTACCACAAATTTGCTTTTAGCCAGAGAATACGGGACTAAAGCTGCTGACGAAGGTCAGGGTATAGACGTCATTTACTTGGATTTCTCTAAGGCATTTGACCGAGTTGACCATGCGATATTGCTTCACAAGCTGCAAGCATTGGGTATTCCACCCGTGTTGCTGTCCTGGGTTGCTGCATTCCTACGTTCGCGAAACCTTCGGGTGCGTGTTAGACAGACCCTTTCAGAGCCATTCCCAATTCAGTGCGGAGTACCTCAGGGGTCCGTTCTTGGCCCGCGTTTATTTTTGATATTTATCAACGACATTGGTGGGTACGTCGAATCACCATTTCTCCTTTTCGCGGATGATATCAAGATTTGGCGGGTCATCAACTCACCCAGCGATACAAGGAAACTTCAATTCGACTTGGATTCATTACACGCATGGTCTACGATCAATCGCATACCATTCAACACTGACAAATGCCACGCATTACGCATTCGTCTTCCTGGCGACCCTGGCTATAATCTGGGTGGCAAGATGCCCGCTGTCACGATGCAATAAAAAGATCTTGGGGTGATTATACAAAATGACTTGGGCTGCTCTGCTCAGTGTAGTAGAGCTTCAACGGTGGCAAATAGAAACGTTAAGCTTTTAAAACGTGCGTTCGGAACAATCGATCCACGTCTCTTCCCGTTTCTTCTTCAGGCGTACATCAGGCCACACTTGGAGTATGCTGTCTCCGTCTGGAACCCATGGTTGAAACGTGACCAGCACGCCCTAGAACAGCCGCAGAGACGTTCTACGAAGCTTGTCAAGGGGCTTAGCTCCGTCAGCTATGAGGAACGTCTTACGACTCTATCATTATTCTCTACAAACTATCGTCGTATCCGAGGCGATCTGATCCTTGCGTATCGGATATTGACGGAAGAAACTCACCCATGTAGGGATATGCTTAAAATGGCCCCATACTCAGCAAATCGTGGTCATCACTTGAAGTTGGCTCATCTGCATAGTAGATTGGACTGCCGCAGATACTCCTTTGCCGTCCGGATTCCTCGTGCTTGGAACGCACTACCCATTCCGGTTATTTCTGCCCCATCCCTAATTATTTTTAAAAAACGCCTTGACCTCCATTTTTATCAGACGATACACAATTCTTAATTATCCTTTTTTACGCTTATATT
>JACCGJ010011124.1:0-36992 GCA_013407085.1 Atriophallophorus winterbourni | reverse complement strand
AGCAACTTCCATGGGTTACTGAAGAGAAAGACCTGGGCGTGTGGATTAGCAGTAACATGAAGTCTTCACGGCACTGTTCTGTTGTATACAAAAAGTCCTGCCAAATCTTAGCATTGCTCAGAAGGATCTTCGGTCGTTTCTCAAAACAGATACTCCCACGTATAATTAACACCTATATCAGACCAACAATGGAGTATGCTGTTCAAGCATGGTCCCTATTGTTACAAAAGGACATGACCTTGCTGAAACGGGTATACCACCGCGCTGCAAAACTGGTGACCGGGCTATACAACAGGCCATACGAGGAGCGGATTGCAACAACTTACCTCTTTGACTTTTCGTACCGTCGTCTCATGGGTGACTTGATCCTGCTTTTCAACATTCTGCATACAGTGGATCACCCACTTGAACACCTGTTTCATCGGCAAGAAGCACGTGGTAGCAGATCGCATGGATAAAAGTTAATTATTCCACACTCCAGATCAAATTGTCGAAGGTTTTTCTTTGCTGTCAGAGTCTGTTTTCTATGGAATTCCTTGCCACCACATATCATTTGCGCAAAAAGCCTGAACATGTTCAAGGCTGAACTTGACAAGTATATGTTGACCAAACCCAACCTTGCACCTGAATACACGTGCTGACTTTCCATGTGTATAAAACATTTGTGTTGTTTTTATGAATTCCCTATATTTTTAATCTGTGGTTACTGTAAAGTATTTACTTTTTGGACCATTAAAACTTTGAATTACTTTGAATATTACATTTATTAACGCACATATATACAATTCAAAACCTTTTGGACAATTCTTTACCGATTTAAGAGTTAAGGATCCTGATCATACTGTCCATGCACGAATCCCGTTAATGGGTGTGTGGAATCAAAGTGGAGGCAAATATGAATATTTTGAAAATAAATTTTAGTTGTTTTGAAACGTTTAATTTCAAAGTGTTTCATTCAAGTCAATGTAGTTCACAATCGAATATTGCCGTTTTCGAAAATTACCTAGATATCATAGAATTACGTTTTCGTGTTTACAGCAAACCAACAATCTATAAATGGTATCGGATTTCGATGAATCAGATGCAAGTTTTCCCTTGATAGATTAACGATAATTTGTCCCTATAGATTGAAGAATTCTGCTCAATGCTGCGCATCCAGCAATCGACGTCGCGTGGTGAGTTCAATTACTTTTCACAACTTGCTCAATTTTCAGCTCAAATGAACATTCTTTATCGGACAACGCTGCGTGCTATCTGCTCATTGCACAACATCGGATGGAGAAGGTGGATGAATGAATTCGCGTATTCGTTTTAATTTCGCTTTAACCAATAAAAATTTCGCTTTATCTAAAAAGGATTTTTTTCATTTCGTGCTTAGTCATGGTTGGAAATAATTTTGAAAAGCTATTTAAACCTCTGTTCAGGCGATACTTTTAGGATAATTGAAACGATGCAGAAAGGATACGCATGAACCACAACAAATCCATGCAAAATCGTGAAGCGTTTCATATTTTCTTCCGATCAGACATGAAGAGAACCCTTCTACGCGAGCATTGTTCAAATGATCCGTGATCAATAGTATTGCCTCACATGGTTTATTGCTTGACCCAGCTTTTAGTTTGTTGCACATCAACGAAATTCAGAAACTCGTCACAGCCAAAAAGTTTAATTTTGCGAATGATTATATATTTTTGGATGTGATTTAAATCAAGCCTTATGTAATCATCAGAACACTCCTTGCATTTGATTCATTTTATAATGTTAGTGAGACATTATAATTGTTTCCAATACAAGCGGAACATGAGGATCAAAAAGATAATTTACTCTAGCATATATGTTTCACGTGCGGAGGTCTGGTTCAATAATCTACTCACCCATTTCGTTATGCCTTTTAAATATGTTATACGCGATTTCTCTGACCAATTTATTATCTGAGATTTTGAACGGGTATATTACCCTCAAAAATTAACATTTCACAAGTCTTCTCAGATATAAGTTGTAGATGAGTGTTTGGCTGACTACAAATTGCAACAGTTTCTGTTCGTTTACTAGGCTGCACCGGTGTTCTATCTGATGGAAAACAGAACAAACTATGTACCTGAATTCTTGTACGGAATGAGTGAATGTGTATTGTGGTTCAGCATTAGTATCGATGATTTTCCGATAGATACTTTTTTATTTTTCAAACCTTTTATTTCATATAATTACTGTGTAACTATGAAGTAGTTCATGCTAAGGGACAGGGAAACATTTCTAAAATAGCAAGTTTGCGCCAACTAAAAATTGGCATCTCATTTCGCTGCACGACTAGCTTGTTGCAAACAACTTGTCGTAACTACGTTGATGTTAAACGATCTCGGCCGTGTTCACTTGTTTTCGATTGTTGTCGTATTAGCATAGTAGACCGCCTTTCCTGCCCAAGTTCACATCAAGTAAACACATGCGTGGCTAACTATCAGCTATTTTGAGGTAAAACTTATCGGAAATTGCTGAGTAGACTGATAATCACGCACATTGGTCTATTATGTGCGCCTCGAACGATTTGCATGGAATTACATTGTGATTCTGTCTTTGAAAATCGTTGTTGTTTGTAAGAATCCTGTATTACAGCATACAAGTGTAACTTTGTTTACCGCTTTACCACTATTTCAATTCTCACTAAACCTGATCTTTCTGTCTCCAACTAATGACGGCAAACAGCAAAAACACAACACATTTGAAATTACTCACCGTACCTGTCTTGAGAATCAAGGTTGATATAACGGATCTTTTGTGTCAAAAAGGAAACGTTTTACAAAAAGCTCTTCTACTCGATTGCATAGAAATGTATCTGCCATCTGATAAATCCATAATACCTCTTTATAATTCATGTGAATTTATGTTAAAAAGCATTGAAACTCTTCGTTAATTGTAGTGATGCGTATAGTGTTTCATATCATGCTTCAGAGGAGTGTCGTGTGCACATGAATTGAAGTTATCCGATAATCCCAGCGTGAGAGAAGCGTAATTCGGTGCTCTATCGGGAGTCAGGAGTCGAATATTTTGTATGGGTGAATTTCACTGATGGCCGATGTTGTGAATGTTTGTGAGATCGTCAAGGAGTAATTGTGTAATTATTGTGGCTGAAAGATTGAAGTGTGACAGGAAATCCACTTCTAGGATAGTGGTTTTAACGTCAGCAACAGTGAAAATCGATCTCAAATTAAGTCACAGACCGATGTTAATGAAGATTTATCTTTGAGGCTTTGCCCAAATTATTCGGTAAACTTTTGAACTACATTTTTCGTAGCAATCGTTCATCAACGATCTGTATCGCACGTAGATGTATCAAATGGCGTTAATGTTGTGAGGGTGTACGATCACCTAACACCGTGCGGGAAAAAATATATTAACAGGTTTTTCCGAATCGAGTGATGATTGCGATTTGAGCTTATCGTAGGAATCTTTGGCAGGTTGAACGTATATGAGATCAGCAAGTTCGTTTTTGATGTAGCTTGAAAGCATTTAAACAACGCGGTTGTAGCGTGTGCGTCGCGTTTGAACACGTAATGACTAGAATAGAGCGTCGAGTTGAGCAAACCACACTACCAGTCTCTGTCAATCCCACTTCATTGCGATAAACACACTCAGGCCGTGGATTCAAAAAGTAGAATACGCTGACGGAATATTGTTCCAGCTGACCCATCTATTGTCAAGCTTGTAACGTCCCGGTCTATGTTCATATACACGATCAAACTGAACTGCATATTCGTATGCTTTGTATCATCCTAATTTCTTAACTAAGCTTTTATCGTTTAAATTTTATTTCCGATTTTGCCATATTGATACATCGAGTTCCTTTTATTGTCAGTTACGATAACTTTATACATGCATAATCTATATGAGCAGGGGAATCAAATAGCAGATTACAGTGTCGTATTATTCGGTGGATTGTATAGCAGTTCGACCAATATAATATTAGTTGTTCAACTTCGTGCTTAATGATAATAATCGGCATTTCGTGGTATTCAGTGGTGTACTGACCGCGTCAATCATAGTATTTTAATCCAGAAACTTGAATTGCACGGGATAACAGGAAAACTTCTTGCTTGGCTAGAAAACTATTTACGCGACAGGAGTGCCCAAGTCAGAGTTGACGGCGCCTTATCGAAACCATTTAAAATTATGAGCGGAGTGCCCCAGGGTTCGGTCCTCGGACCGATTTTGTTTTTGATCTACGCAAACGACATTCCCGAGCGTGTTAAATGCAAGATTATGTTATTTGCAGACGATATAAAGCTTTGGAGGAGCATACGTACAAACGATGACTGTGAAACTTTGCAGAAGGATCTAAACACATTGCACGATTGGTCTCTGAGAAACAAACTACCAAAAGTGCAAGGTGTTAAACATTGGAAAGACTGTTAATTACAACTACACTCTTGGATCCCACCAACTCGTCTGGACAACTGAAGAGAAGGATTTGGGTGTTTGCACCAGTTCAAGTCTGAAGACTTCACTGCAGTGCAAAGCGGCTTACAAAAAGGCGTCACAAGTATTGGCGTTATTGAGACGAATTTTCGGCAGATTCTCCAATCAGTCGTTGCCCCGTATCATGAACACCTATCTGAGACCAGCGATGGAGTACGCTGTTCAGGCTTGGTCACCCTGGATTCAGAAAGACATCAATCTTCTGCAGCGTATTTACCACCGAACCACAAAGCTTTCAATTCAATTCAATTCAATTTTAATGGTCTAAAAAGCATATAGCTTTACAAAAAAAACACAGAATAATATGACAACAACGAATAATATAACAAGCAAAAATGGGATTAGATTGCTTTCTGGGCAGTTCAAAAATCAAGTAAATATCCAAGGGCAGAAATTGTTTTCGATTGGTGGGATAACAAATGTAGGTATATGGTGTTAAGATGTATAGTTTTCTTCAATGCACGGGTTTTGGGTCAAATAGGCATCAAGGCTTCTCTTGAAGGTTTGCTGGTTTGGTGAGTTCACAACATTATCTGGCAGATTGTTCCAAGTAAAACAAACGCGCGCGGCAAAAAAAATGTCGTCTGCAGTTTAGTCTCGAGTGAGGGACAGTTAGAGTAAGTGTGTGAGCTCTTGGATTATGCGAGCTCCGTAGATTCAATAAGCTTTGTAGAGGGTGATTTTCAGTATTCAAAATATTGTAGACCAGAATCAAATCGCCTCGGATACGACGACGTGGATAATCAAATAAATTCAGCGTTTTGATTCGCTCATTGTAGTGTTTCCGGCTGAGTCCAGTGACAAGTTTGGTAGCTCGATGATATATTCGTTGCAAAGTCGCAACATCTTTTTTAAGCCATGGCGACCATGCTTGAACCGCATATTCCATCGTGGGCCTGATATACGTATTTATAATACAGGGAATTGTCTGTTTTGAGAACCGACCGAAAATTCTCTTTAGGAGTGACAATTTCTGTGATGTTTTGCGATAGACGTAGTTGCAGTGGCTCGACATCCCTAGGGTGTTGCTTATTAACACACCCAAGTCCCTTTGTTCCATGGTCCACGAGAGGCTGTGTGTTCCAAGAAAATACTGGTACTCCACATATTTGCCAATGTTTAACATGTGACACTTTTGGAAATTGAAAAATATGCGATTTTTTAGGGACCAAGCCTGGAGGTTGTCCAGATCCTTCTGGAGCAGTTCGCAGTCCTCCGACTTACTTATCTTAGACCAAACTTTTATATCGTCCGCGAACAGTACGATCTTGCATTTGATGAGAGCTGGTATGTCATTAGCATAAAGCGCGAAGAGGATTGGTCCGAGGACGGATCCCTGAGGCACTCCACTTGTCACGGCTACCGACTTCGATAGAGCACCGTCCACAGAGACTTGAACAAACCGATCAGTCAGGTAATTTTCTAACCATGCTAACAGACTGCCAGTGATACCACAACGTTCCAGCTTCTGCAAGAGAATACTGTGGTTTACACGGTCAAATGCTTTCGACATATCGAGGTAACATACATGGATAGTATCCCCAGCATCCACTGCTCGAGTCCAGTCGTCAAGGGTGAGGAGAAGGTTAGTAAGGCAGGAGTATCCCCTTCTAAAACCGTGTTGGGCTCCCGAAAATAGCTTATTTTCCTCAAGGTATTTGCTCAGTTTTTTTGCCACGATCCTTTCGAGTACCTTGGATACGGCGGACAACAAAGTAACAGGTCTGTAATTTGCGGGCTCCGAACGCACCCCGCCTTTGAAAATCGGGGAGATTATACCAGATTTCCATTCAGTCGGTATGACACTTTGCGACAACGATTCGCAGAATAACTGAGTTAGAGGTCCGCATAGAGATTGTGCACAATGCTTGAGTATATTCGGGGTAATTTTATCACAACCAGGGGATTTTCTGGGATTCAACGATAGTAGTGTTCCCAGCACCTCTTCTTTGTTGATGGTTATTGTGTCCAATGGTAGAGATGCGTTATTTCTGGATCCATTTGTATATCCACGCTTTCCTTTGGACAAAATACTGTAGCATAATAATTTACCAAAGCATCCGCGGTGTCAGCTGCATTTGTGGTCATTCCAGCGGGCGTCCGCAAGGCCGCAACTCCTGGTTTCACTGAACACTGCTTGTTCACAATCTGGTAAAGAAGCTTGGGATTCCGTTCCATTTTAGACATTATGACAGCTTGATACTGTATTTTGTCTTCAGCAATAAGTTTGATGACCTGGTTTCTTAGTTTTCTAAAGGTCTCCCATGTGGCATCGGTGGTTAACTGGCGATGGTTTATCCAAGCCTTATTTCGCAGTTTAATCCATTTCCGAGTGCGACTGCGGATTTTAAATTCGAATGCCTTTCCACACTGTTTTGGTACGAATGCCGAGTGTGAGTTGATTTCCCGGTGTAGATTGGTCAAAATGCTACACCACTGCTCTTTTACTCCTATGCCTTCAATTTGCCAATCGTTAATCAAACTTAGGGCGTTTGATAATTTTGATAGGCATACCTTTCTGATGAATTTTGTTCTATCGTTTGCTCGCTCTGCTCGACATAGGTAGTCAAAATTCAAGACCAAATGGTCGCTCGAACCTAGCGGACAATCGTATGTAATGCTTTCGACGGAGTCCTCTTCAGTTGTCAAGATAAGATCGAGCATTGAAGGCATATCTCTCCCTCTGTATCTTGTATTGCTTTCAACGTGATTATACAAAGGAATTTCGTCAAACAGCTGCTGGAAGATGGCAGCAGTGGAGGTGTGAGAAATTTTGTTCGTCTTCAGCAAGTTAGGCAGATTAAAGTCTCCCATGATCAAGATTCTGGTATGATATCTCGAGGCAATCAAGCGTAGCTTGTCGAGTAGATTCGTATTATACACTTCCGGGGCTGCTGGTGGGCGATAAATTACGCCGATTGTGCAATCATCGCCTGTAGCCGTTGTCAACAAACACCATAGCGTGTCCTGAAGCACCAAGTCGGAATCCGTCATTTCTCTGCACTTGAGTCTCTGATCATAATAGAGTGCCACACCTCCTCCACGTGATGCACGGTCTCGGCGGAGCAGTGACATGCCAGCAATCTCTAACTCACAATCGTGGATTTCCGGGCTCAGCCAAGTTTCGGTAATGGCAATTAGCTGAGGTCGTTTAGTCTCAACCGAGCGACAAGTTCGGCAAATTTGTTAATCAAGCATTGGGCATTGGTATAGAGGCATCCAAGAACAGTTTTGGTAAGCAAAGATGGATGGTGTCGTGTGATGTCATAGTCTGAGACAACCGTCATTGTCACGCCGACTCTGGAAGAGTCGGCACTGTTCTGTTTTTTGACAAGTTAAGTAGCATATCGGTCGTTTCAGGTTGAGAGGCGCAAATCGAGTCCTCTTTTTGGCCGAAAAAGATTTCTTTATCTGGCTTCAGTCCACTCTTGGGAGTCAGTTGGGGTGGCTTTGCGTTCGATTGCTGATTTTGTGTCCCAGCTGAAGATTCATTTCTTGGTTCAGTTGATAGGGCTTCATCAATCCTGACAGTATTTAATGCAGAATGGGCTGCATTTATATCAGTGTTTATGTGGTCGCTAAGGATTACACCTTTTGGGATTTTGTGTTTCCAGCTTTTCCAGTTGGAACGTACAGTATCAACCATAGTACTCATTAGGAAGTTTATTTTTAATGGACGTGGCCCATTACCTTTGTATTTTGCTGAGGAAGGTAGTCTAAAAGTATCCACGACAACGGCCTTTTCGACGAAAATGGTATCAGCCAGAAAACTCCATTGCCTGTAGTCATGCTCAGCTCGCTCGTTAGCCTCAGGATTGTCTGCCAGTTCTGGAACTCCGAGGATGATGAGATTGCGATTAGATGTCTTTCTTTTGTCGTATGTATTGTTCCTCCTTTCGGACCATGGAATATCAACATGAATACGAATATTCAGTGAATTGTTAGACCCAAGTAGGTAAGAATTTAGTAATACGTTTTCCAGGTCACGCTCATTTTCTAAGTTAACCCTCAAAAGTCTGGGTTTATCCTGATGAGGTGAATCACGCCGTCTAGTTAAACGAGTCAATGCTAACGGCACTACAGTTCCAATTTTCATAAGTTCACACAGTTCCTTCCATTTTTCTTCATCATGCCTTTGACGGTCTTTGAAGAGAGTGCATTCTGGCTCAGGAACGTCAGTACAAATGACACTCAGAAAGTGTGCCTTACGATTGGTGGAGATGTTATTTCGTTTCACCAAAGCATTATCTGTTTTGGGATCAGTTTGTTGTTTAACGGCTCGCTTTTCATTCTCGGATTTTGTTGAATTTGTTTCAGACCTTTCCAAGGCATGCGGATCACGGGAACGGCTCAGTTGTTCTGAATTGCTAGGTCGAATGTCCGTATGTTCATCATCGCATTTTTTGCCTTCCTGCTTCCTTAGAAACGGAGATGAAACACGATCTCCACACTCAAGTCTAGGCTTCAGTTTGCTAATTAATAAGTCATTCATCAAACCTTCAATTCTCTGTATGCGGTCCTCTAAATTCAACACCCCCATATTAGTTTCAGTCTGTGAGCTCGCAGTCGTCTTTGTACAGTTTCTAGGTTCAATTCTGCATACATGACAGATATAGCATACTCCTGGCATTTCATTTTTATTGATAATTGCAATAGCATCAGCAGTCAGGGTAACATCACACTTCATATGAACTTTATCGTGACAAATAAAACAACTAGCGTGTCGGGCATTGTGACTTACCGCCTTTCGACAAATTTTGCACATGTGACCGCCTTCACTGGGCTTCGCTCGTAAGGTCATGACGCCGGGGTGAAAAGATTTATCGATCGATCTGTGTGGTAAATGGGTGTGCGCGCGTTGGCACGTATGAAACGAAGTCGGGTCCGAAGCGGATTTAGGGTTGTTGGAAGTGGGTGAGTGAATAATCTCGCCACAGGAAAGGTGAGTAACGAAATTCGTCGTAGCTCCTTCAGATTGGATCCGATTTTTCGGTCCAATGTGTCAAGCGAAGTGGGAAAGCGAGCTCTTTCGAATGGTGGTAAACTCAATCCAATATTCAGTGTTGCACACAAACTTGCCCGAGTAGGTCTAGTTTGGTTCAAAATGTAGAAAACTGATTTTTCTAAGATTGCTTGTTCTGCCTCCAAAAATGGTATGAACACAATGCTTGTGTTAAGAGGAGTCCAAAAAGGTAAAAATTATCCAGATAGAACGAGATGGGAATGAAGTAGATCCAAAAACGCAAGAGCACGGAATAATGCGACCGCACAGCACACAAAAAGTTCTGAAAATCGCACACAAAAAGTTCTGACTAGCTTGTACCCGGACTAGCTGCTAAACCATAAGAAGAACGTTTGAGGAGTCTCAATCTTTTCGACTTTCGCTGTCGTCGACTAAGAGGTGACCTCATACTGATGTACAATATTATGCACGTCCCTAACCATCCCTTGTCCAAACTTTTCACACGCTCGCCACCCCGTGCCAGTCGGAAACATGAACTTTCAGTGCTTATTCCCACTTCAAGACTGAACTGTCGAAGATATTCGTATGCTGTACGTGTAAGTTTCACATGGAACACCCTCCCCTCCACTGTTACACACTCAGCCAACCTGGATATTTTTAAAGCTAATTTGGACAAACACTTGAGAGACAACCCAAACTTTGATACGATTTACACTACATGAGTTTTCCTGTTCTTCTTTTTTATTGTATATACCTCATAACTCCATCCTATGGTTATTGTTAAGCTAAATGCTTTTTAGACCATTACAACTTTGAATCACTTTGAATCACTTTGTGTGGGAAATGCATTCGAATCAGAATTTTTGTTCATGATCATGGGTTGTAACCCAATCTAAATGAGTTTGGGATCATGTGATTGAACATATCAAACAGTGCCCTACATGCGCAAATTGTTTATCATTCTTAAACTTATATCGACATAAAACATTGAATCCGATTTCTCTCTTCCTTTCAGTCCGAAAACACCCTCAAACAAATTACAAAGTTGACACAAGAAATTGACTGCTGATTAACTTTGGGAGCGCAGCTCTGATTCCGTTGACTCCGAGATACCTGTGTAGTTATTACCGCTAAATTTCAAAAGTTGATCAATTGTCGCCTGTAACCTGCGGCTAATATTTTGCGATCCACGCCAAAGATATTACTATATTTATTGGGTTGAAAACGGCATTTCCGGTAAGAATGAGATATAGCCACGAAAATTGTGTGAGTGGTTTCCGTATGGCTTGACCGACGGCAAAATAGATACCATATTGAATGAATCTTTGAGATCATTATTATGAGGGATTTTGAGGATTGGATCCAACGAAACCCGACTGCGAGCCAATGTATTGAAATCAAAATGCACGAGTCGGGAGGTCTCGAAGACAGCTAACGATCTCAGTTGGTCTCAGATGAATGATCTCGAGCTTCCTGTTTTTTATGTGGAAGCCATTGTGCCCATGCTTGCACAGAGTAATCAAACATTTCGGAAGGGGAAATGTTTCAAACGCAAACGGTCAAAAATATGTCGGAGCATAACTAGCATGCAGCTACCTCGGTGGTACATGTCTCAGCATTGTATGATGATCTTCAGACTTCCAATAAATTACTCACCGAGCTTCTGTTGTTTTGTTGTTCATTCCAGTTGTTGTTTTGTTGTGATGATAATTGAAAATGTTTAACTATCTGCAACATTTTGCTATTTCTGAGGTTGATTGAAAATAATTCCCACTCCGAGAAGCAGCTATAATTGTACAATTCGCTATGTAAGCGCAAACAGTACAGGCTTTATGAAACGTCTTTGTTTTAACGAGTTTCTGAACGTTATTGATGTAGATTAAAATACGAGCCGTTTGAAGCTCTGAACCCTGTGGGACAAAACTAATGACGGCCACATCCTTAGACATCACACGATCGATACGCACTGTTGTCTTGCAATCAATGAAGTAGCTTCTTAATGGGGTATGACCGGACCCATTAATATCAGAATCTTGCAGCCTCCTCATGACTATAGATTGGTTCACGTGATGAAACGTCTCTGATAAGTCCAAGTAACAAGCATGCTCGCAACCACACCCATTCACTGCCTGCGTCCAATCGTACATTGTCTCCATTAGGTTAGTCGAAAATGAACGTGAATTATGAAATCCATATTGCTCTCTGGATTGCAAGTTATTTTGGCGATGACTCCTGATCCTTTGCTTCTTAAATTACGAGATCACTAAAGAAATTGCGACAGTGTGGAAATGTGCTGGGTTACAACCAGTATCATTATTGTAGATGAGTGTTAAGATGTATCTCTACTGTCAGTCGGTAAAACACACTCAGTCAAAGAGTGGTATTTCCCTGTTTTCCAAGATACTGCATTGCTTTCAAAGGTTTTTCTTTATGTGCATCCGTTGAAGGTTGTGAAATTCAAAGTAGACCAACGATGAAAATTTATTCTGTTTCAAGCTTCCAGTTACTTCATATACTGAATTTTAAATCAAAATTCATTGTCTGTAAATACCGTGCTTTCTAAACGTTCGTGGTGGTGAACAACTACTTGCTGTGTTCTCCAAAATCAGTCTTTCTGAAACAGGGATTTGTTTGAAATAGAGAGCTGGCAACTCCCCATGGGATGTTTAAAATATATCATTGCTTTTGCTTTGACGTCCGAGGAATGCTGAGTAACGAACACTTTCTTTTCGGCTGGTTTGTTTGCCTGACATTGCTCGTTTGTATATAGGCAATTGATCGCGGTTTACGTATGCAGTAAAGGAGTAACATGCGACCGACCATTCGACGGCTGGAAGAAAACATGAAACGCTTCAGCATTTTCCGCGACCTTCTTGGGCAGAGTTTAGGCGTATCATTTCTGCTTCGTACCAAGAGTACTGTATGTATCGCTATGAAGAGAGGATCATTTAGCTTCCCCAAAAGTTAGCGAATGATTAATACCCTTATAATTTATTAACAATTAGCTGCGATTGTTCTAGAGATTCAATATTATTACCCACAACGACAAAGCACCTAATGGAATTTATCATAATCTGATGAAGCCAATTTGGCTTGACTTGACTTAATCCCTTGAGTTCCTGGAGGAACAAAAAGGGCCTCGGAAACTTGTCTCCTGTTTGGTCTGTCCATAGCAGCTAGTTTGATGTCGTTCCAGTTAAGCCCACACTTGCGGATTTCCTCTTCACACGAGCGCCTCCAAGATAGCCTTGGGCGTCCGACCCGTCTCTTCCCGATTGAGTTCCATTCCAGAGCATGACTCATGATGTCATCATAAGGTTTCCGCAAGGTGTGCTCAACCCATCTCCACTTTCTTCTACCGATCTGCTGAGCGATCGGGTCCTCGGCACCAATCTGCCACAGGTCTTGATTCCTCATCATTTCTGGCCATTTAACCCCAATAATTCGACGAATGCAATTATTGTGGAGTGATTGCAAGCGGCCAGAAGACTTTGCTGTCACTCGCCAGGTTTCCGATCCATAGAGTAGCACGGATTTGACGTTGCTTCTGAATATACTGAGTTTCGTGCGTTTTGATAGAACCTTCTACTCCCAAATGGGTTTCAAAGCTATGAACGCGTATCTTGCTTTGCCGATTCCGGCGGCTATGTCTTCGTCCGTGCCACCACTTATTAAAACAATGCTGCCGAGGTAGACGAATTGCGTGACTTCTTTGACTGCTTTACCATTGATGGTGATTGATGGGTGCTCATCAGTTAGCAAACGGAGGACTCTGTTTTTTCGGTATCCACGCGTAGTCCTGCATATGAAGCAAAGTGTGCTAGTCTATCGGTCTTTCTCTGAAGACGTTGGAGGTCACGTGATATCGAGCAGACATCATCAGCGTATTCCAGATCCTCCAAATGGTCGGATTCCTTCCAACCGATACCGTTCCTCTCACCTTTTACTGTCGGTTTCATTATCCAGTCCATTACCAACAGAAAAATCATTGGGGATTACAGGCATCCCTGGCGGACGCCAGTCTCAACTGCAAATGGATCGGTAAGTCTTCCGTTGTAAATTACCTGACAGGAGGCACCTTCATACAGCTGCTTTATGAGGTCCATGTACAGCGGTGGGACCCCATAGTGTGGCAAAAGCTTCCATATGAATTCGCGGTCCTCACTGTCGAAGGCTTTCTCAAAATCTATGGAGTTGAGACCAAGAGGCGATTGCCATTCAATGCTTTGTTCAATTATTATGCGCAGGGTCGCAATTTGGTCGATACCAGACTTTTGTTTTCTAAAACCCAGTTACTCTAACCGTAACACTTGATCGATTGCGTCGCGCAAACGCAGAAGGATAATGCGCGTAAGTACTTTACTAGGGACTGAGAGCAGCATGATACCTCGCCAGTTTTTGCCTAGCCTCATATCCCATTTCTTTGGAAGTTTGACCAAATAACCTCTCGTTCAATCATTTGGGACCCGTCATTCTGACCAGATTTTCTGCAACAGAGGAAGTAACATAGCAGCCGAGGTGTCCAAATCAGCCTTCAGAGCTTCTGGTGGAATCCCATCTGGACCTGGTGCTTTGCCATTCTTCAGCGATTTTAAGTCAAAAAGGATCTCATTTCGACCTGGGGGATCGGTGTTTACGTCTAGCAAATTTGCTGCAGGTGGGATGTCGGTGACTGAAGTAGGTGCTGGTCGATTTAGGAGTTCCTTAAAGTGCTCCATCCATCGCTTTCTTTGCGCCGATTCCTGACTGGTGAGGTTACCTTATAATGTTACTATTTTGCCGTAAGGTATTTTCCTTCCTGATAGGGTTCTGGTAATGTTGTAGACGGTGTTGAAGTCCCTCTTTTCTGCTGCATTTTCCGCCTCCGTTGCCAGCATTTCATAGAACCGCCTCTTGTCACTTCTGGCACTTCGTTTCACGTCTTTATTTAGGGAGCCGTAATGTTCGATCAGTTGGTTTTTCTGCTTGGTTTCCTTACATTGAAGGATCTGTTGTTTCAGCCGCCTTATCGAGTTGATCAGTGTCGAGGTCTCACTCGAGATCAACTCTTTGTCCTTCATTTCCCGTCTGCCAATTACGTGCTTACAAGTGTCTTGCCAACAGTCTTTCAAAGCGGTCCAGTGTTCATTTATCGGAAGTTCAGGGGTTAAGTTTTTGAGCGATTCGAATCTGTTTTTCAGTGAGATTGAGAAAATCTATCTTGTTCGCTCTTCCCTTAGTTTCTGCGTGTGATACTTTACACTAGGCCGACATCCGGGTTCGCAGAAAGCTCTCAAATTGATTTTAATTGTGGCCATTAGAAGGTAGTGGTCTGAAACAACATCCGCACCTCGCATTACCCGTGTATCAAGGAGACTATGTCTCCATTTTCGTGAAATCGATAGGTGATCGATTTGATTGGCATTAACACCATCAGGTGATGTCCAGGTGGCCTTGTGGATGTTCCGGTGTTGAAAGATGCTGCCTCCGATGACCAGATAGTTGAGCGCGCAAATATCTGCGAAAAATTAACCGTTCTCATTCATTTCACCTAGGGCGTGCGTACCCATCACAGATTCTCTCCCTGTGTTGTCTGGACCCAATTTTGCGTTCATGTCACCCATCAAAATCTTTATATC
The DNA here is from genome assembly GCA_013407085.1 of Atriophallophorus winterbourni. Taxonomy (NCBI): domain Eukaryota; kingdom Metazoa; phylum Platyhelminthes; class Trematoda; order Plagiorchiida; family Microphallidae; genus Atriophallophorus; species Atriophallophorus winterbourni. The sequence goes on along the minus strand of JACCGJ010011124.1, from coordinate 21,941 downwards.
TCGCTTGGGTGTCTTGTCTAGGACAGATTGCAGACGCACGAAAAATTCTTCTTTCGACTCAATGCTAGCATTGTTTGTGGGCGCATAACATTTCTCACATTTCTCCCCTTGGAGTTGAATCTGGCTGTGATTATCCGTGAGTCAACGGGATCCCATCCAATGAGAGCGCCTGCAGCTATTGGGGATAGCATAATGGCGACGCCTTCTGAATGACTATGGTTTTCGTCTTCATGACCTGAGTAAATAATCCGTTCCCCAGATGTCAAAACCAACACACCAGATCTATTCCATCTACTTTCACATACTTCCAGCAGCTGTATACCATACCATTGCATTTCTTTCGCGACCTGTGTAGCCTTTCTGGTCTCATACATCGTACGGACGTTCCATGTGGCAATCTTTTGTTGTTGCTTTCATCGACAGAAGATTCATTTGCTGACTGGCTTCCAGTGGGCTTTCACCAGTCTGCTTCATTTTTACCTCAGATGAGGTTTCTTCTCGATTAAAGCATGGAGATATTACTTTGGTATGACATGTTGCTTTGGTTTCAGTAGCGGTTTAAGGTTTTTACAGAGTGGGGTTGCTGACCCCTCGTCTAACCCTCCTCCTTTTGTAGACGGGCTTGGAACCGTCCTCGGCGGAGTATCGTGATTGTGTAATCCGCAGGAAGCGGAGGTTTGGAGTCAGGGTTTCCATCCCCTAGATGGACTGCCCTCCCAGGCTGACGAGCTCCATCTACCCGAAGCGAACTGGTTTTGAGGCGCTAGTCACCCGCCTTCGCCCCTTCTCCTGTCAGTAGAAGCAGTTCCGCCACGAGCAGGACAGGAGTTGGGCTTCGGTTGTCAGAGGCTATTTGAGAAGCACGCCGTATGGGAGCATTTTGTAGGTAGCGGAAGCTTATCCCCACCACCCACCCCCAGCTGTGACAACCTTCATTAAAGCGAAATAAATAATACGCGATTTCATTCATCCGCCATCTTCATTCGCTGTTATGCAATGAACACATAGCCCGTAAGGTTGTCAGAGCACGTGGGTTCAGTTGAGCTGAAAATTGAGCAAGTTGTGAAAAGTAATCAAACTTATAACTGGCGCCGTCGATTGCCGCGTACGAAGCATTGCGCATAATTCTTCAATCTGCAGGGACAAATTTTAGTTATTCTATAAATTAAAAACGTACATCTTAATCCTCTAAATCCTACAGGTCTATAGAATATTGGTTGGCTGTAAACACAAAATAGAATTTTACTGATATTTCCTATGAGCTCCCCGACAACCTAGAACAAAAAACTGTTTCGCGTGCAAGTCTTCATCACATCCATGAGCACTAGCTTTTTGTTGTTATGATTGAACGGAAATGTTTCCTGTATAATAGAAACAGAAGCGGAAATAGCATAAATCCTCGTTAAACTTCGCCGGAAGTTTTAATTTTATTGTATGGCAATCTACCTACGCTAACTCTTGTGCTGCAATTTCTCACAATCACGAGAGGCGTGCATTCTAAATCCATCAGATGTTAGGGAAGCAAATGGTAATTGAATCTCTGAACATGTTCACGTTGCAAACGTGAATGCAGATAGCTCTTTCCAGTTATTTCGTACTGTCGTTTACTTCTCGGAAATGATTCAATAGACTGCACGAGTTTCGCAAAATGTCATCCCGTCCTTTCGACATAAAGTGAACCATGCGTTTAGTGTTATGTTTATTGAGGGTCATACGTTTAACAGCTTCACATTTTCTGATTTCATAAAGGAGCATAATGATTGAACACATCAATTGTGAACAATTATTCGTCGAATAGTGACGTGTGTGAACAGTGACGAGTTAATCGAGAGTATATATAATGCCATCAGTTAGCGTTCCACGAAAATAATAAGGAGCCATCCACTTCCAACTCAAACAAGCAACTAGCAGCGCGAGTTATTTACCGCTAAAGTTTTATCAATTCGTGCAATCAGCAAATTTAATATTTTACTAAAAAGGAACTAATAATTCATACATTGCGTTCGGTTCACCGAATCAAAGATCATAACTCTCGTTAAGGGAGACAGGAATAGAGCGACTTTTTGCAAAAACCAATTCAATTTATTTGAAAGGAACAACACACATATTTTGATCAGCCTATGTTTACAACCAGGGTTCGGATATACAACTTTGGATTTAAATCATTCTCCTTGATAATCAAATTTTCCAAGCATTCCAGACAGGTCTGTTTTCGTAAACTTTTTCTTTCAAAAAAAATGTTTTGTGCTTTCTCTTACTTTGATGTGTGCGCAGTATGCTCATCAATTTTATCGAACGAGTCGAAATGCTTTTCAAAGACCCTCAGGATCAAGCACACTGAAGGTAATTTAATTTGTAATTTTTGAAGATCGTTTAAGAGTATCTGTTGAAGATTCCCTTTACTGTGAACATTAAACGATGGTTGATGAACCTTCATTTTTCACCACTGAAAAATCAGTGTGGTTAATATATTATTTTTAAAAATTTGTCAAGCAAATTAATTTAATAATCACCACAATTTATTGCTACGTACTGTGAAGCAAACAATATTTTCGACACGTGAGGCTGTGTCATGTGGCCAATGGTCAATTGCACCAAGCTTTAGACATCGTAATACCATGGACGATTCATTGACATAGCCTCATATCACGAGCGAATAATGGCATTCAATTACATAATCTAAAATTTGAAGTGCACAATCCAATATTCAGCCAGTTTTGAACATCCAGATGTAGTGATTGGTTGCAATACACTTCAACAAACCGCCATATAACGAGACTTGTAAACAGGAAACATTTGTTTTGTTTTTTGGTTGATCTCCGTTGTGGAATACGAGGTTCATGTTGACAAGTAAATAATGAGCTCGTTGCAAAGAATTATTAAATTAGGAACAAGATTGTAAGTGTCTCCTTTCTTTTAATGACGCTGATTGAACGCTGACACCCCACGATGTTGTACAGCGGAATATACGGGGTAACGTCGGGTCAATTTTCAATAATCTTCACAGAACATTTAAAATTTAAAATATTTTGTTCCACTTCATGACATATACCGATGCGACAAAACTGGCATTTTTTATTCAACCTCAACCATGTCACCGAGGAAATAACTTTCACTAGAAACTAGACCACCTATTTCGCTAACTATTTAATGAAATTCGGCTGTACACTTATGTATTTGAATATACTCAACAAAGAAATTAACAACATAAATCTATCCTAGATATTCTCAATCTCCAAGCCACAGCCGTAGAAGATTTTCAATATCATCATCCTCTTGGTCAGATCGATTACCACTTGTTTCTCTTCTAATATGTGTTAAGTAAGTAGAATGGTTAATCAAACAAAAGTGAACGAAAAAGTTGATAACATCGGCTTGATTTGAATAATGGTGGCTCATAATATAAATTTCAGTAATGCGGACTCGCATTGCACAACCCAGATGTCACCACCATAAAACATTTTAAATTTGACCTGTGGCATTCAAGTATACCTTTTGTTCACAAATTTACCAATACTCAACGAAACGGATTATACTTTACCAGTTGATGACGGCAAACAGCCAGAAACCGGTAGTGTTTTGTAAGGAATGGGATGTAAGCACCAAAATACATCGGACTTTTACATGCACCTCGCGAGCTTGGCCATTTAATTTATTTTGCTTCTGTGTTTGAACATAAACTCCGCCAAGGACGGTCCCAAGCCCGTCTGAGAAAGGAGGAGGGTTGGGCTTAAGGCTAGCAACCCTATCCCGTAAAACCTACATTGCTACGGAAACGATGACAACAGATCCGTGGTTCGGTCATGTCTGCAGGATGGATCCCAGTTCGCATACGAAGGTAGCCATGCACTGTCATCCGCAAGGTAAACGAAAAAGGGGACGGCCCAAGGAAACTTGGCGCAGAACGTTGGAACGCGAACTACATGCACAAGGATTCACGTTGCAGACGGCAACGGAAGCAGCGACAGACCGGAACCACTGGCGTGGCCTCATGTGCCACCCGGCACTTAGAGGACTGAATGAATGAATGAATGAATTTGAACATAAGGTTTCTTTATGATAACCACATGTAAAAGTAGCATACAAGGATAAGTTTGCGTAACAGTTTAGCACTGTTTCAAGACTCACTGAACCTGATCTCATTGTCTTCACTTGATGAGAGATAAAAGCTGGATACCGGTCCGACCACTCCACATTTACCAGGGCAAGAAATGCCGTACGTTGTCGATAGTTTACAGAAGCCGAAATATCTCGTCTTTGTGGATTTCTAGATTAGGAAGCATATGTCTATATAAATAGTAAGATTCAAAAACAAAAAATCTTACAAAAGATGACAAACTGTAGGACTTCTCTATAATCGACGTAGTTCGAGAGAGTTTTCAATGTAGAAGTTACTTATAAGTAGCATTACTTCAATGATGTGCGTGGAGTCATATGATGCACCCAGAGAATGAAAAAGACTAGAAAACGAGGCAAAATCATTAATGAAAATTTTTATTTGCATACAATTCCCGCACTGATAACCCACGACCGGTTTCTTGCTGTTGTACTCCTCATTTATGGACGGTTGGATCAGGATACGCACGGATGTGCAATCTTCCAGCATTTTTGTGCCGCGCAGTCAACACCGTGATAAATTATTCTGCAAGCGGCAGTTAGCTGCATGCAAAAACACGCAGAAGTCTCACTGCCATTCTTATTTACCTTTCACATATCTATCTAGGTCTGGACAACCTGACACTTTCATAGCCCACGTGCAGACTGCATCAGGTTTGTGATTTCATACATAAAAACACTGTTGGATAAGGTTGGCACGACAAATCTGTTCAATCACATGAGCCCATACTCATGTAGATAGGGTTTCAACACATGATCGGCAACAAAAAAGCTCATTCGATTGCATTACCATCACACACATCATTGTTTAGAAACTAAAGTTTTCCAACGCTAATGTATTATGAATGAAGGGTAAAATATCTCTGGGTCGGGATGAGAAATTTGAATTATTGAAAGCAGTTCCAACTGACATCTAATTTGTAGCATGCCACTTGTCCATTCGAAATTATCCTATGTCGCTCTTCAATCAGTTGATATCAGAAGATGAGTGTGCCAAAAATATTGACCAATGCCTAATACGGTTAGACCCCAAGGCAGAAATACGCGTAGACTGATGTGAGACGTTTTATTGGTAAACAACAAGATGTATGTACAAGAGAGTGGGGTCGGAAACGTCCTCATTCGTCGACGCTCGGCAACCAAAACAAGGTCTGGTGGGACCCGGTGGCGAGCATGGCGTAACGCGGGTTGAAGGCCAACGTGTGGATGGCTGCATTCGGTAGCTGCGTCGCTGCCTCGTAGCCGGGTAAACTTGCGACTCGCACGCATGTGTCCACAGACCAGATGTTCACGTGACCATCGGGGGAACCAACCATGACAAACTGGCTGTCTGGAGTGAACGAAGCATCCAGCGTTAGACGATCCGTGTTGCTGGTCACCTGAAGGTGGGGAATAAGGATAGTGAAGGCAGCAAAATCAATCACGAGCGTCATGATTAACCAAGCGAATAAATGCAATCTTTTTATACTGACAATAATTAAAAAAGAGAAGTAGAATTATGGGGATTATGTGAGTATTCACACAATTTATCCGATAGCAGATAAATTTCTATGAAATCGATCAGAAGAGCTTTTGCAAAAAGTTTCCATTCTGAAACAAGATATCTGTTAAAACAACCGTGGTTTTCAAGACTGATAAGGTGAGTTATTTTAAATGTTTTGTGTTTTTGGCTATTTGCCGTCATCAGATTGAGGCAGTGAGATAAGGTTTAGTGAATATTTCAAAAGCAGTGATGTGCTAAATACTGTTATTATTGTAGCCCACTCATATATCGTGTTCTTACAAACATGAACGATGTTCAAATACAGAATCACAAAAAGATTCCTGACCAATCGTTTAAGGCGCACATTAAAGACCAACGTGCATAATTATCAGTCTACTCAACAATTTTCGATATTGTCTTACTGCTAAATAGCCGATAGTATGCCTCGCATGTGTTTGCGTAATGTTTACATGAGTATGAAAGGCGGTCAATTTTCCTAATACAATGTGTATGCAAATCGGAAGCATTTAGCGATCTCAGTTAGAATCATTCTTCAGATACTTCAATGAACAAGACTCACGTATTACGGTCACAAAGAAAAACAAAATATTTTAGATGGTAAAGTTTCTGTGAAGATTATTAGAAATTAACCAGACGTTACCCTTTACACTACGCTGTACAATATATTGGGGTGTCAGCGTTCAATCAGCGTCATTAAAAGGGACGAAACACTTACTGTCTTGTTTCTAATTTAGGGATTTGTGTCAACGAGCTCATCATTTACTTGTCAACATGAACCACAACGGAGAATAACCAAAAACAAACCGAATCTTTCCCAGTTACAAGTCTCGTCATATGACGGTTACATAAAGTGTATAGCGAACAATTCCTACACCTAGATATTCAAAACTTGCTGAATATTGAATTGTGCACTTCAAATGTTAGATTATGTAATTGAATACCATTATTCGCTCGTGATATGAGGCTATGTCAATGAATCGTCTATGGTATTACGAAGTCTAACGCGTGGATTAATAAACCCTTGGCCACATGACACAGCCTCACGTGTCGAAAATATTGTTTGCTTAACAGTACGTAGCAATAAATTGTGGTGATTATTAAATTAATTTGCTTGACAAATTTTTAAAAATAATCTATTAACCACACTGATTTTTCAGTGGTGAAAAATGAAGGTTCATCAACCATCGTTTAATGTTCACAGTAAAGGGAATCTTCAACAGATTCTCCTAAACGATCTTCAAAAATTACAAATTAAATTACCTTCAGTGTGCTTCAACCTGAGGGTCTTTGAAAAGCATTTCGACTCGTACGATAAAATCGATGAGCATACTGCGCACACATCAAAGTAAGAGAAAGCACAAAACATTTTTGTTTTTGAAAGAAAAAGTTTCCGATAAAGTACGTGTCTGGAATGTTTTTCGCAAATTCGATAATAAAGGAGAACGATGGAAATCCAAGAGTTGTTTATCCGATCCCAGATCGTAAACATAGGGTGATCCCAGTAAGTGTGGAATTAATTTTTGCAAACTATCGCATTATTCATTTCTCACAGAACGAGAGTTATGATATTTGATTCGTTGAACAGAACATAATGTGTCAATTATTAGATCCTTTTAGTAAAATATTAAATTTGCTGATTGCACGAAATGATAATAGTTTAGCGGTAAATAACTCACACTGCTACTGCTAGTTGATAGTTTGCGTTTAAAGTGGCTTGCTCGGTGTAGTTTCCATGGAACGCAAACTGATGGCAGTAAAGAAACCCTCGATTAACTAGTCTATGTTTTCAATGTCCACTTATCGACGAATAATTCTTTGCATTTAGCTTTAAAACCGACATCTCATCGAATCTATTTTCGACACATTTATTGTAATCAATCATTTTTATTCTGAATAAAATCAGAAAATTTGAAGGAGTTAAACGTATGGCCCATGATAAACATAAAACTGAACGCAAGTATTACTGTATGTCGGAAGTTCAGGTGACAATTTGCGAAACTCGTGCAGTCTACCGAAACATTTTCCAGAATTAACGACTGGACGAAAGACCTGGAATGTGATAACTGCATTAATTTTCGCTTCCTGGACATATCTGAAGTGGTTGAGAGAGTCCATTACTATTTTGTTCTCCAAAATCTATTGCATTTAGAATGTACGATTATCGCTATTGTGCGACATTGCAACGCTAGAGTTCGCGCAGATGGATTGCCATACAATAAAATTAAAATCACAAGCGGAGTTCATCATCAAGGATGTGTGCTATGTCCGCTTCTGTTTACGATGTACATGAAAAATTTGCGTTCAATCATACCAACCGAGAATCTAGTGTTCGTCGATGTGATGAAAACTTGCACGCGAAACTGTTTTGCTGCAGGTTGTGAAAAACATTAAAAGAACTGCGAAGTAACTCATTCTTCCAAACGCAAAAGAGCTTCATATTTTATATAATATACAAATCCTTTTTCAGTCATTCCATCTTCAAAACGGTGTGGTACATCGCATGTACTGAATATTCCACAATTCAGCATTTAGGGCAATTAACCTCGACCTTACACTCATTCTATCTGAAACACATCAGCAGTCGTGAATGCATCATCTGTGGCAATGCTTGGACTCGACTAGACGTACACACGGAAAGCGTTTCTACATCTGCACACAACATCCCGAAGCGCCCATCTTTATTATTCCGAAATATTGCTAACCTTCGTTATCTGGTGATGTAAATGTTTAGGTGAGCATTTATTCTAAGGGAATGAATTCTGGAAATTTCTACGCTAAATATTTCTTAGTAAATAGTCTCTTTAATCGACTATGTACAATTCGATTGCATAGGGAGTTCGATTCAATTATGGATTTGCTGAAGCTTGGAATTCGTATTGTCGTGTAGAAAAATCAAATTTGCTGTTTCAACGAAAGTCCATCATGTGCGACTTTATACGACAAACAGAGCATAGTGGAAAAAGTAAACTTCAATTTCTGGCTATACACGTTTGACTTTTCAGCTGAAAAGATTCCACTTACCGAAATGTCATTCGCTCTTCGAGTTCTGACCAATAGTTTACTCGAATTACAGTAAAAGTGAATGTATAAATTGCAAACAAATCGTGAGACATTTACAAAATGTTGTCGAAACGATTTGTATTTCTGAGCCTGATCGCCTTGTCTGTTTCTTGAGGAAAACCAGCTAACCGTGAGTTGTGCAACAGTCGGTAATCAACATAAATAAACCCGGACGATAAATCGAGTATGCGTATATCGTCATTCATTCACATTTATTAACAAACATATATAAAATTCAAAACATTTTTGGACATTTCTCAATCGATTTAAGACATAGGGTTGCTGAGCATGCTGTCCATACTTGATGAATTCAAACACGTTGATGAATGTGCGGGATCAAAGTGAAGGCAAATATGGATATTTTGAAAATAAATTTTGGTTTTTTGCAAACCTTCAACTTCATAATGTTTCATTCAAGTCAAACATGTTCAACATCGAATATTTACGTTTTCAAAAATTAATTAGATCTCAGTGAAATTCGATTTCGTCTTTACAGCCAACCAACCATCTACATACATGTGGGACATGCATAATGAATATGTGAGTTTTCCATTTGATAGATTAACGAAAATTTGTCCATCAAGATGAAGCATTTCTGTTCAGTGGTGCGTACCAGGCTATCGACGACGCGAGGTATGAGTTTAGATTACTTTTCACATCTTGCTCAATTTTCAGGTCAACAGAACCTTCGTGATCTGACAACCGTGCTTGCTGACTGTTCATTCCACAACTACGAATGAAGTTGGCGGATGATCGTGTGAACGAGCGTATTGTATTTTATGACGGCTGATTTTATTGAATGTTAAACGGATCAACCATCCGCGATCTTTTGAAAAAGCTGAATGAATCTCCGTTCAGGCGATACATATAGTAAAATTGAAACGATGTAGAAAGTATATTCATGAATCCTGCTCAAAAAGGCCAAACAAAATCTTGAAGAGTTTCACATTTTCTTCCGACCGTCGAAGGGTCAGACAAATGGACAAGCATTCTCCTTAACATCATCACAGACAGCATTTCACCGGTAGCACGTCCCGAATGCTTAAATGCCACACAACCATGAAAAACTAAAATCTTAAAACATGGGGAAAGGTGGGATTGAAATAGCTACGGATTCTATAGAAGAGTAAGCACAAACAAACTGGGTATAGGTGCCTACACATCGAATGGAACATGCATTCAAACACGTTTCGTGAACGAGTAGAGCGACATCAGCATGACATCTTTCTTGCGGCTTTCACTGTCATGCATCATAAGAAGCTTTTCTCGTCAGTCCGCTTAAAAACATACAAGATTAAGCAAACACTCTAAGAAGATGCTTATTGCAAGACCGCCCTTGAAAACGGGTTCGGGACATATCCTGGAGCGTAACTAGCCACCCACCTGTCCTAAAATGGCAGCTAAAGGATCACCAGAGCAACGCAAAAAGTAGCGAGTTTAATATTTTTGGGGCAATTAGTTTAGTTATTATAGATGAATCTTATAAGCGCGTTTCCGATAATCATCAAATATCAATAGATAGACTATCTAAAATAAGAGCCAAAGTAGCTTGCTGGCCTATTTGTCTGAGAGTTCTGACATTCATGGCACCGATGTGAGCAGAGGTCCGTGGTTTCAGAAAGCGATCTGTAAATTTTCGAACAGAAAATGTTCCAACATGTTCAGCGCGGTCTTTTCTAAAGCTGTGATTGACAGACGGAGTGTTTTCGGAGTAAGTGGGGGAGGGAAAGGGTTAGAAACAGTTTGAAGAGAAGGGCCAGCAGTAGCTTGATTTCGCTTACCCGCCCTGCTGTATGCAGCAGGTAAGGCGACCCTGTTTATCGTGCGCGACGGCCGATGCACTGTGGAGTTTGGTTTCGTAGTAATATTCATAGTTATATGCGGGCTGGGATACTGCCGGGTCGCCCTTGCCTAGACAGGAGAACAATTAAAGTTTTCGACCAAAGCCTTCGACTAAAAAGCCTGACCCACAAGGCAGGGAGTTAGGTTAAGACCGTGTTCGTCTGACCTCTATCCATTGACCTTCCTGGTATGAGTGACTATAAAGGTGCTCTGAGAGCACCACCCAGCATGGCTCATTTGGTCATAGAGGTACACAAACCATCGCAACACGTTAAGGTCCAGTCTCAGCGCGACAAGCATTCTACTTGGACATTGTATACGTAAATCACCATCAATAGTGTTGTCTAACACGGTTCAGTGCTCGATGTACATCAACAACCTTCAGAAACTCATCACACAAGAGACGTTTAGTTTTGGATGCGATTTAAGTCAAGCCTTATGTAATCAAGTATACGGTCCTCGCTTTTGATTCATTTTATACTGCTAGTAATACTTTATTAATGTTTTCTATAAAAGCGGTACATCAGGCTCGAACGGATTGTCTTCCCAATGTTATACGTTACACGTATGGAGGTCGGCTTCAATATACTATTTATCGAGTCAGTTGTGCCTTCGAAATACGGTATACGTAATGTATCTAGTCGATTCCAACAGGGTATGTTTGCTTATAAAATAGCGTTTAACAAATCTTCGCTGAATATCGTGGTCTATTAGCCATTGGCTCACTTCACAGTGCACCTGTTTTCGTTTATTTTGTAGGCTGTATCAGTGTTCGATCTTAAGAAAATCAAGACAAACTATGGACCTGATGTCTTGTCATGAATTAGCGAAAGAGTATCGTAGTTCAGCATCAATACCGATGAGTTTTTATTTCTCCAACCTTTTTTCTATTTAATTGGTCAGTATACACCAAGTAGTTCTCGCTTAGGGACATCGATAATCTGCTGATTATTTTCTCAACTAGGAAGTTTGTGCCCACTGACAAATTGGCATCAGATTCCGTTGCACGACTAACTTGTAGCAAGGCACATGTCGTGGTTTGTATGGGATGGGATGTGATCACAACAAAGCAATTTTAATTACTAACGTTCGCTGCTTTGACTATCACCCTAAATTTAACGAATCTCAGAAGTAAAACGTTTTCCAAAAACTTCTGTAACTGATTGCACATAACGATTTCTGCTATCCGATTAATCGATGCAAAATAGCCATAAATCTTAGGAAATCTTGGGAAACCAGTGATGCTGTTTGTGACTTTTAGTTATTTGTATGGAGTTTTATGTCTTGCTCTACAGGAGCGATGTGTGCACAGGTTGTGAAGAGATTCGAAAACTCTCTGATGAGAGCATGCCTAATTCGGTGCAGTATCGAGAATCAGGACTCGAATAGTTTGTATGGGTGAATTACATTGCCAATGAATTTTCTTGTACTCATGTTAAAAGTAACATTGAAGGGTGATGGGAAATCAGCTCCTAGAATAAGAGATTTGAGGTCTGCAAAGTTGAAAATCTATCGAATGTTGCGTCGCAAACGAAGGCCGATGGATAGTGATCGCTAGCCGTAAGTGGTTATTCGAGTACCGTTGGTTGCTTGCAGGTCCAATGAACAGGGGTTTCTGAGTTGTGAGTTTGTGAGTGGGATGACAGTTAGTTCGACTTTCTTGTCGATTAGAAAACGTATATTGGTTGAACCATCAGTGACGTAAAATAAAATGGTCGTGTTATTGCCTGACAGAGCTGCAGCCTCTGCTGCATGGATTATCGATTTCCCAAATTGCGATGTGGTGTTTTAAAGCTGAATTTTGACGTGCAATAATGAATTTCGAACCGAAACGTTGATGATTGTAGCACACCACAGCTGTTCGTGTTCGGTTGTGTAAACTTATGTTCGATAGCAGCAAATATGTAGGTTGAAATCACATTGAAGATGAAATTGCCGTATTCAGCGGTGATTTGTATAGCTGTTCGACCTTTATAATATTCGTTCTGCAACTTCGTGTTTAGCGGCAATGAGCTGCATTTCGTAGTATTCAGTTGTGTTTTGGTGTGCGATGGAAATGCATGTTAATTACCCTTATTTCATGATCAAGAGTGTTAACCCTATCTACATATGATCATGCTGTCTGGGGCAAACTTATGCAAGAGTTGCATTCAAACGCAAATTGTTTACAATTTTAACACTGCTTAATCGCATGCAGATCATACTGTCCCTATGTGACAAGTCCAAACAGCACGAAATTTTTTGTGCGGTTGTGTGAATGAGTTGCATATAACTGAACTTTATGAATATTTCAAAATCTTTCGTACTTATGAGCAGTCTGTAGTTTATATTGATGAATGAATCATGAAAATGCGTGCGATCCTGTAATATCCACATAAAACATTGAACAAGAAGCAACCAGGTAAAAAGGAAGACCGAGTTTAGATGGAGTTCACTGTTTTTATTTAGTGCTTCGACTATGTACAAATGGCATTTAACAGACGAATAATTTTTACAAAATTAGTAAACAGATAACTGACTGATAAGGATTAAAAGAACTCGATTTATCAATATGGCGCTATGGTTAATCGAAATGAAACGATAATGTCTAAGTTAACAAATTAAGATGATACAAAACGTAATATGTACATTACACATCTGCGCATCACTAAAGGATATTTCAGTCCGCCTCTGCAGCGATGATGCCGATAGAAACAAAAGCTCATCAAGAAGTCAGTTGCGCTTACTCCAAGAGCTTAATTAGGCACAAATTTCAGCGAGTTAATTAATCGCAATCGCAACCGAAAACGGAAAACGTTTGTCGAGCTACAGTAGTTCTACCGCATGTCAAAAGCGCCTCCGAAGAATTAAGTCCAATCTTGAATGACGCAGGTAAAAGAGTAACATGTAAGAGAGGTAAAACGGTCCACTCCGTATTAATGCATTTAAAAGATGGGATTTGTTTAGACTGTGCGTCCAACTGCATCTAGAAAATCAAACGCAAGCGATGCGCGTGTGTTTACATTGGACAAACTTCCGGAGAACATTTGCACTATGGTAAAGTAACATAATGATCCAGTAGGAAAGCAACTTCGCATCCCAGTGAATATCAATCACTAATTCGGGATTCTGCTCTAGATAAACCGGCGCTAGACGCTGGTTACAATGTAGATCTTGATAAGGTGAATGTGATAAGATGGGGTGTGAAATCAATTAGGAAAAGTCTTCAAGCTAAGAGATTCGCAATAACAAAGGCTGGAGCGAATGCTCTGAATAAAGTGGATGGGGCGGATTACTCAAAAACCTGTCCCACTGAACCTAATCTTACTCTCTCCACCTGATAACGGCAAACAGCCAGAAACTGGTAGCAGAGTGTAATTTTGGTGGATGTGAGGAAAACATCACTTTGGTCATCCATAAGCGCCTTGAGTGCTTGACCACGAATCACTATGTGATTCTGTCTTTGAACATCGTGGTTCGTTATACGAACCCTATGCATCAGGGCCTTCAAGTTTAACCTTGTTGACCTTTTATCCACTTTATCAAGGCTCACTGAACCTAATTTTACTGTCTACACCTGATGACGGCAAAAACCAGAAACCGGTAGTGGAGTGTAATTTCGGGGGATGCGGGCAACACATCACTTTGGTCATCCATATGCGCCTTAAGTGCTTGACCACGAATCACTATGTGATTCTGTGTTTAAACATCGTGGTTCGTTGTAAGAATCCTAAGCAACAGTGACATTCAAGTTTAACATTGTTTACCATTTATTCACTGTCTCAAGGCTCACTGGACCTAATCATTCTGTTTGCATCTAATGACGGCAAACAACTAGAAACCGGTAGTTGAGTGTAATTTCGGCGGATGTGAGCAACACATTACTTTGGTAACCTGGCTTTCTGTTCTGCATCGTATAAGTTTAAATATGTATCGCCAGAACGGAGGTACATCTACTTCCCACAAACGATCGCAGATGACCATATAGAAAATTGTTTTTGATATTTTCTTCAGCAACCGACATGATCTTATTTTATCAACATATATAGATCCAAAGCAAACCCTGAAACCAGTAGGGCAACATTAGTGAAGGTGATATCATGAGTCATGACACTATACACACGTAATTTCGCCTCATGATCAATGAAATAGCTTCTCAGCTGGGAATGAAGGCAACCATTAATACAAGACACTTCCAGCTACGTCAGAACTATAGAATGTCCCAAGTGATGAAAAGTCTCAGATATGTCATAGTTAAAAGCACGCACGCAACACACCCATCCAATGCCTGCGTCAATCGTTTATTGTCTCAAGTTGTCTTTAAGTTGATCGAAAAAAAAACGTGCCCTACGATGTACATGTCGCAATGTCTCACTAAACATTTGCACATGTTCGCTCCATAACCTATGAGATCACTGGAAGTAGTCTAAAAGAGCAGTAATTTGCTGGGTTGGAAGAAGTGCCAACTTTGTAAATGGGTGTTTATTGTTTTCTCTTCCTATCAGCAAGTACAACGTGTTAAAACAAAATGGGAAAAGTGTATTAGTGGTTTCCAGGACCGATTCAGTTTGTTAGCTTGGTCGTTTTGTTAAAGACTCCAAAGTTCATTTTTGCACTTCGCTGCATTATTAATTCCGGCAATAGATAGCGTTGAGTTCTATACTTCCCGCGATAGTTTGTAGAGGTAAATTCTGTTCTGCTGACCCTGTTGATATCCTGTGCATAAAAAAGCCTCAAATGTGACTTCGAATTCTATAATGGATATGCTTGCTCTCATATTCCCGGCATATGTAGAAATTAATTGTGTCATGTTAGTGATGTCAGGGCTGGGTAATTCTAGTCCGGATTAGGAAGAGATATATAACATGATTCAACAGTTCGATGTTGTTGGCCTCCTTCGGTCGATGTCGACCATAGATGTTCATCACAATCACGTGAATGTTCATGTTCTGCAGCTTTTTGAATGAATAAACAGTCCAATTCGGGAGGAACAATCTTTCCCGCAGCGCTGGCCAAGAAATTCAGAACTCTGTTGTAGGGCGTCAGTTACACGCCGGCGGTGTGATCTGCGTTCAGCAACCAAGAGCTGTATCTGCTCTTTCTCAGGTTGCAGACGACGCTTTACACAATGCTTCCAAAGAGAGCGGTCAAGAGCAAGTTTTTCCCAGCTTGCAGGGCCAAAGCCCAGAGCTTTCATATCTCTTTTGCAAACGTCTTTTTACCGCAAGTGTGATATGCCCAATGATCGACTTCCTAATTGCAACTCACCATAGAGTAGATCTTTCGGAATACGACCATTTTCCATTTTATTGACATGAATCAAGCCACCGCAGGCGGCGCTGACGTAATAGGGTGAACATTTTCTGCAGACCAGCTTTGAAAGCACTTCAGCGTTATTCACTCTGTATATCCACGATATACAGGCAAGGACGGTCCCAAGCCCGTCTGAGAAAGGAGGAGGGTTGGGCTTGGGGCTAGCAACCCTATCCCGTAAAACCTACATTGCTACGGAAACGATGACAACAGATCCGTGGTTCGGTCATGTCTGCAGGATGGATCCCAGTTCGCATACGAAGGTAGCCATGCACTGGCATCCGCAAGGTAAACGAAAAAGGGGACGGCCCAAGGAAACTTGGCGCAGAACGTTGGAACGCGAACTACATGCACAAGGATTCACGGTGCAGACGGCAACGGAAGCAGCGACAGACCGGAACCACTGGCGTGAAGTTGTCCTCGCCTCATGTGCCACCCGGCACGAAGAGGACTGAATGAATGAATGAATATCCACGATATGTTCAAGATTGTAACACCGCTTGTTTTTCCTTGACCTTGACAATTATAACTTCCGTTCGTGCGTGCATCGTGACTGCTCTGTACACGATTTGACTACCTCTATATATTTTCCAGTCACCCTCCGTTTTCTCCTACTATAGTGGGACGTTATTTTAGTAATCTGGTCTACTACAAATTGATGAGCCCTCCGTTCACTTATCCTTCGTGTATCTTTTCGGTAAGTCAAGCGTTTTTCTGATTTTTTTCGGCACTTATTTGTTGGGT
This sequence comes from Atriophallophorus winterbourni, assembly GCA_013407085.1. Taxonomy (NCBI): domain Eukaryota; kingdom Metazoa; phylum Platyhelminthes; class Trematoda; order Plagiorchiida; family Microphallidae; genus Atriophallophorus; species Atriophallophorus winterbourni. Next base: position 5,383 of record JACCGJ010011124.1, on the reverse strand, counting down.
ACGTATTTCTGCGTGTTTCGTTTTTCATTTCACACCTGCTATTGTAATCAGTATTTTGTCACTTGGACGGTTCATCATGATTGAATCTAAGCGCATATTATTGGACTCTACGGCCATCACAGTTCCCAGTTTTACTCCACCAGACCCTGAGTATTGGTTCTACTTTTTTGAAACAGAGCTTAGCCCCAAGAACATCGCAGATGAAACAGCAATGTTCTCATATTTGGCACAAAAACTGCTGACCAACATATTAATGCAGGTTCGCGACGCAGTCCTCACTGCCCCCGAAGGCGACCGCTACCATAGCCTCAAACAAGCCGTGATTTCCCGCACGGTCCCGTCCGAACGCGTGAGGCTGCAACAGCTCTATGGCGATCTGGAGGTTGTCGGGAAGAAGCCATCTACCATATTGATGGAGATTCGACGACTACTTGGGTCAGCGCCTATGGACAAGTCGTTAATTCGGGAAAATTGACTCCATCGCCTACCGAAGTACGTGCAGGCTATCCTAGTTTCAGCGAGAAGTACTCCGATCTCTGAGCTGGCAGAGATGGCGGTTGGCATCGACGAGTGCATACACTCTCATTCGAATGCCGATATCACAGCCGTAGCAGCAGGGCAAACACACACACGAACTAATACCAATGATAACAGAGCTACAGATCTTATGGCTGAGGTAGCAGAATTGCGCAGGGAGGTTCGAAATCTCACACTCAGCCACAGACCACAGTCACGCACCCTAACCAACCGGCGCGCAAAAAGCCGTAATATTTCACCAATATACTGGATTCACCGAAAGCATGGCGAGGAAGCGCTAAGTTGCATAAAGCCTTGCACATATCGCACCTCGCGCGTGGGAAACTTTAGGGCCGACAAGTAACAACGACTACCCCCGTCGGCCCAAAACGTTCGGATCGTCTATTCTATATACCTGATAAGCCTAACAGCATACATTTTCTGGTAGACAAGGGTGCAGAGATAAGTGTGCTCCCGGTAGATGCACATAAAACGTCCAACCTATTAAGCAAGCACTTAAGGGCAGCAAACGGATCCATAATAACAAACTACGGTCAACGCTCTTTGACTCTCAATTTAGGTTTGCGTCGTGAATTTCGCTGGATTTTCACGATCGCGGCGGTCTTGTTTGCCATAATAGGCGTCAACTTCTTGCAAGAATTCGACATCCTTATAGATTCTCGGCGATCGAAACTGATTGATGGAACGAACCATCTTAAAGTTCTTGGTACCATGAGCATAGATGCAGGGATATCTCTGGTATTTAGCTACGGTGACATCGAACCATCATATGCCCCGCTGCTTGCGAACTATCCTAACTTATTTCGCGCATCATCGACTGTACTACCTGCAGTCTCCACCCCAGTATAACACCATATGACCACTTGTGGGCCCCCGGTTTACGGGAGAACGAGGCGATTAACGCATGAAAAGTTACAGATAGAGCGCAAATAGTTCCAGCACATGCTAGCATTGGGCATCATACGACCTTCCAGTAGCCCTTGGTCAACTCCTCTGCACATGGCACCCAAGAAAAACCCAAACGATTGGCGCCCGTGTGGTGATTACCGCAGGTTAAATAAAGCGCCGGTATCCAATGGGTACCCGATCCCGCATATTTAAGACCTGGCTGCCAATATCCATGGGTGTACCATTTTTACCAAGGTAGACCTGGTTCGAGCGTATAACCGGAAGCGGAGAAGCGGACATCACAAAGACAGCAGTTACCACACCGTTCGGACTTTACGAATTTGTCCGTATGCCTTTTGGTTTATGTAATGCCGCTCAAATGTTCCAGCGATTTATGGACCAGGTTTGCAGAGGTCTGGATTGCGCTTACGTATATCTCGACGATGTACTGATTGCTAGCGCATCCAAGGAGGACAACATTCGACACCTAACAGCACTTTTTGATCGTTTGTCCAGTCATGGGATAATGATCAATGCGTCTAAGTGCAGTTTTGGCCAGACTCAGATCGATTTCCTGGGTCATTGACTTTCAGCTTCAGGTATTCAGCCACTGGATGAAAACACTGACGCCATTCCTAACTTCCCAGAGCCAACAACTTTTAAGGAGCTCTAGCGTTTTCTGGGACTGGTAAACGTTTACCGCAGATTCATCCCACAGTGCGCACGAATCTTTCAGCCCTTAAGTGATTTGCTCCGTGGTAATGCGAAGACATCACTACTAACGAAAGGGGTCCACGACAGTTGCTCCTTGACAATTGCTCCCCGACAGTTGCTCCGCGACAATTGCTCCTCGGACAATTGCTCCTCGGACAGTTGCTCCTCGGACAGTTGCTCCTTAGACATTTGCTCCTTTCCCAATTGCTCCTTGACCAATTGCTCCTTGTACAAGTGAACTGAGTTCACTTGAACTCAGTGGTATTTTCGCTTTCGTTCACACACATAAAAATCAACAGTGGGGGTTTACTTGTTTGATTGTTATAAATAGTTAAATAGTTCAGTTGAAGGCTACCTTTCAAAATGGACAGACACGTTAATTGGTATTTGTCAGAAAAAGGCAAACCTAAGGCTTGCTACGAACGTTTTCGTGTACAACAAAAAGGAAACCAGCAAGAGTGACCCCACTGTTGATTTTTATGTGTGTGAACGAAAGCGAAAAGACCACTGTTCCGGGCGACTCCGTCTCCGTGGAAATACAATCTTGAAGTCATCGGAACACAACCATGCCCCCGACGCGTGTCGCAAGAATGTTCTGAAGGTAGTTGATTCCATCAAAAGACAAGCGTCTACAACAGAAGAAACCACAATGATGATCATTGCCAGTCAGTGTACAGGCGTTTCTGAAATCACAGCAGCTTCTTTGCCAACAGAACGGGCACTTAAGAGACAAATACAAAGAACGCGAAACCGCAATGTTCGGGTCCCACCACTGCCTGCAAGTCTGGAAGATCTGAATATTCCTGATGACTACAAGACCTTTGATGATGGAGAGCTCTTTCTTCTGCACGACTCTGGACCTGGCTCTCCGCGCATTCTGATTTTCTCAACCCACCAAAATCTGATGTTATTGTCTGAAAGTCAACACTGGTTTGCCGATGGAACATTTAAAGTGGCGCCCAGCTTATTCCATCAATTGTACACAATACACTGTTGCTGCCAAGGACTCATGATGCCGGTGGTGTTTGCACTGCTGCCTGGAAAAACAACGGCAGTATATCGTCGGGTTCTACAGGTACACAATACCATTATCATATTCAGCATGATAAGCGTTAGGGTTATTTTCATCATTTTCATGACATTTTCCACCCCTTACTGACACATGCCTTTTTATGCTTTTATTTTTTCTTTCTTTTTTTAAACAGGCTCTCAGAGAGCTGCAGCCAAACCTTGCACCGACGACCTTGATGTGTGACTTTGAAAATGCTGCCATCCGTGCTTTTGAACAGGAATTTCCTGGCCTTGTAATGACAGGCTGCTTCTTTCATCTGGGTCAGTGCTGCTGGAGGAAGTGTCAGCAACTTGGATTAGCTACCACCTATGCTGAAGAGGATGGTCTTTTTGCATGTTGGATTCAGTGTCTTCCTGCGCTTGCATTTCTTCCCCGTGACCAAGTTGTTGGGGCATTTGAAACTCTGACAGAAAATCAAGGTTTCGTCACATGCATGACAGAGAAGGGAGGCGAGGCATTTGTTGACTATTTTGAAGACACTGGATCGGGAGGCCACCAAGACGGCAAGGAGCTGAACGCCGTGCCCCCATGTTTCCCATCGAACTGTGGAACCAGTACGAACGCACCATGTCAGACATGCCACGAACCAACAACAGTATCGAGGCCTGGCACAACAGAATGCAGTCTCTTGTGGGAGCGTTCTTCCCTCATGTGTTCAGATTCATTGACAGCATCAAAAAAGAACAGATGTTAAACAAAAACACAATAACTCAGCTGTTGAGTGGTCAGCCCCACCACCAAAAAGGAAGAAACACATCAAACTGGCGGAAAGAATTAAAAGAGTTGTTGAAGGTCAGCAGGGTCGGGACACCGTGAGTGTACTGAAGAGCATTGCCTTCTGCTACAATTTGTAGGCTTCTGTTGCAGAAGAAGAATGAGAAGACAATCAAGACAGTAGTTTGGAAGATGTTTTATAACAGTGATATTTTTTGTGTGCAGTAATCAGACATGAGACCAGGATTTTGTGAAAAAACACTAAAAAACACATGGCTTAGTTATTGTTATTGTTATTACAGTGATCTATAGTATTTTATTCAATTTTTATTAAAATGTTCAAAGAAGAAAAAATACTTGTCTTCACTTGTATGAATTATTTTCGTCGCAATGTTAACCAATCTGATCGTGATCTAAAATTCATAGAGCAATTGGTCAAGGAGCAATAGGGCAAGGAGCAATTGGTCAAGGAGCATTTGGGCAAGGAGCAAATGTCCAAGGCGCAACTGTCCGAAGAGCAACTGTCCGAGGAGCAATTGTCCGAGAAGCAATTGTCGCGGAGCAACTGTTGGGGAGCAATTGTCAAGGAGCAACTGTCGATACCCCTAACGAAAGAAGCCAAATCGGCTTTCACATTGTTAAAGTCACACATAACAAACATCAAATCGCCTAACCACTATAGGCCTGACGCCCCGCTGTCATTATTTACGGACGCATCTGCCGAAGCAGTGGGGGCGGTGCTTCAACAATATGTTGACGGGTCATGGTTCTCTATATCGTTCTTCTCTAAGCGGCTCCAGCCCGCAGAGACCCGATATAGCACGTTCGGTAGAGAACTTTCAGCTATCTACCTCGGAATTAAACATTTCCACCATTTTCTGGAGGGCAGACAGTTCGCAGTGTTTACTGTTCATAAGCCCCTCATCCACTCGCTCAGCAAGTCATCAGAGCGATATTCTCCTAGAGAGACGCGACACCTGGATTTTGTCAGTCAATTCACGACTGACATACAGCATATCGCAGGTGACCAAAACCCGGTCGCGGATGCACTCTCTCGAATAAATGTAGTAGAGTAGATTTGCCGTCCTCCATCGACCTCGGTGAAATCGCCGCAGCGCAAGCTGCTGACACTGAAACAGCACAGCTCAGGGACTCCACTTCCCTTGACATTAGACTTTTACCCTTGTCTGACGGCTCGGGCGATATCCTGTGCGACGTTTCACAAACCACACCCCAACCACTGATTCCATCTGCATTCATGCGGCGCGTTTTTGAGGGATTACACAATCTCTCCCACCCTGGAATTCGTGCCAGTGTTAAAATGATAACGGCTCTATTTATTTGGCCAAAAGCTAGTAAGGATATTCGAAGTTGGGCAAAAGCGTGTCGTGAATGCCAGCTCACGAAAATCTATCGACACACCAAGAGTCCATTAGGAACTTTTGTCGAAACAGATGA